>BQNB010010050.1:66386-85054 GCA_026074375.1 Tanacetum coccineum
CAGATGGTGATTTATATGGATGTTCTAAAAACCGGTGATTTAATTGAAACGTTCGAAAACACTGTACGCCCAAACCTAAAACTTCCCCAAAACAGTCATATAATCATTCTGTGTTAACATAGGTGCCTGTTTAATACTTCGACTAATTAAAATAGACTTTAGTGAGCAAGCATGTTAAGTGAAAGTCGTGAGGATCTTACTAAACTTTGGTTATTTTTAAAGTCGCCATATCTATATCTATACTTCTATATCTATCTATACTATTATATAAAACATTTACAATGTGAGTCCCATCAAAAATTAAGATAAGGAGGTGCAATCTTGACCATCTATCTTATTTTAGAAAATCACATCATAGAGTGACATGTGTCACTTCTTAATTAAAAAATCACTTTTATTTTCAATTTGACATATCTTTTTATCTATTTATTTTTTTTATGATTTAATTCCACCGTATTTTCTAAAATTTCGTGATCTTTAATTTAACATCCAATTTAATATATTTTTATAAATTTTTAGCTTTTCACATTTTTAGTGAGTTTATTTTGAATTTTTTAACAACTTTAACTTTAATTTGAATACAAACTTGATTCGTATATACTTTTGGAGACAATGTTTGATGGGTAAAAGAGAGTGTGAGTCTTTATACAAGCGAGAATGATGTTAATATGATGTTACAGGAAAGCTACGGAAACCCAAACAAACGAATTCTTTAAGCGGGTAGGGAATTGCGAAGCGAGTTGGGTTAGCAATTTTTATCGCCGCCGCTATGCGCGGGTATCCAACTGTATGTTGAATTCCTTATGATCATACTTCCTAATTCATTCACTGCCTGCATATATTTTGCTAAATATTGAGTGACTAACTGCTTCATATCAATATATTATTAATCACATAATAAAGCAAAAGAATTTTGCAATTTATAAATCAGGAAGTAAGCTTGGTGAGACATTATATCTGTGCATCACTTATAATAATAATAATCTAAGTTAATGGAATAGAGAATTTATTAAATGTAAGATCTTTGACTAGATTATGAAGAATATATTTAATACAGTTGAAATCGTAAGAAGAATTACTTACAAAACACTAAACAGGTTCTTAAAAAATTACGTCAAAGATGATTTACAGCGGTGGTGGGTGGGGTTGGTGGTGTAGGTGTTGCTTGGTAGTGATGGTGGTGGGGAGGCTTGGTGGTGGCGAAGATGATTGGTCGTGGTGGTGGTGGCGGCGGACTTGAAATGTAAAACTTAACAGATGATCGTTAAATATTTAACGAAAATATCTAAATTGACCAAAAAATAAAAGTTGGGTACCTTTTTATGCAAGAAAAAAATGTGATACCTCGATTGAAAATGACCCTTAAGTTAAATACGCTTTTGTGTCATTTTCCCGTAATGTTATAAAGTATCACCTGATTGTTGCTTATTACTACTATTTTATTTTTCTTGAACTTAAGTTGTTTGATGAAATGCCTCTATGAAATTTTGATTTTTTTATAAATGTTAGAAGCTTCATGTCATTTTAATCCTTATGTTTATTATTGTCTAAAATGCTTAGCATTTTTGGGATAGATTATCTTTGAGGTAAGATTAAAGGTACCTAAATTTGTATTGACTTGAGTTATGCAACAATTTTGATTAGAGTAAATTGCAAATATCGTTTTTGTGGTTTGGCCAAATTGCATGTTTCGTCCGCGTGGTTCGAAAATTGCAGGCAACGTCTTTGTGGGAAAACTTTTGGTTCATTTTCGCCGTTGGTCAAACTGAAATGACTGAAATACCTCTCATATTAGTGATTAGTAAAAAAAAATAAACAGGGGTTATTTCAGTCATGTTTGTTTTGACCAAGGACGAAATGAGCCAAAGTTTCCCACAAGAAGTTGTCTGCAATTTCTAAACCATACGGACTGACACGTGCAAAATTTGGGGGGGCCCAAACACAAGATTGATTTTGGCCTATTTACTCTTTTGATTTATTTTGCATGTTTGCTAATGTTTCCATAACAATTTTAAATGGCAATAAATTTTTTTACTTTTTTATTCAGTCAAGTATTGTTTTTTCATCCACTTAATTAACATTCTTATCCATGAAGTCACAAAAATTGATTACGTGAGCAGTTAAGTACTATATGTTGGAGTATTAACAATCTTATCCACTTGATTAGTGTACAAAATCACTAGGCAGTACCCCTGTGCTGGTTTAAATGTGTTAACAATTAGCATCAATTTATTTATATATTTTTAGTAATCTTTTTAAGTGTACAAGCTTATCCATTTTTTTTTTTTGAACCGGCAAATTTATTAAAAGAAAATAGCAAGGAGAATAGGAATTTCAATAGAAATTAAAAAAGGGTGTTGAATTCCAAACTATCCCAACTAATAGAGTTTTTACCCCTAGCAATATACCAAAAAAAAGAACGCCTAATTATGTCTTCAAAAATACCATCTTTTCGAAGATTTGAATCAGAGAAGAGGAGATGGTTTCTATATGACCAGATACTCCATCAGGAAGTGTAAAAACTCCTTCAGCACTTGTTTTGAACTTGATTGAAGGACCAAATTAAACCAAGAAACCCAAGATCGATACGAATCAACAGGGTTCCAAACCAAGCCCCACCAATTACAAATAGACCGGAGATATCTTTTGGGGGGGGGGGGGGGGACAATCGCAACAAAACAGCAAATGATCGGGATTCTCGAGTGGCCTCCTACAACAAATTCGACAAAGAAATAGGGAATACCTGAACTACGCCGATGCAAATTAAACTCGAGTAGGAAGTCGATCCTTAGAGATTTCAGCCAAAACATTATACCTTGATGGGGATCTGCTTGGACACACTTAGACGAAACAATCAAAAAAAAAAGAATTTAGGCAAGAGCATATCGTCAAGCAACTTACGAACATCTTTTACACGAAAACACCCGTCACCATTAAGGTCCCAGAACCAACGATCCCCCATGTTAGAAAGCACCACTGTATCGAGAAGATCAGAAATCCGAGAAAGCTGTGCAGATTCTTTCCCACCTCTTACGTCACGACGAAGTGACGAACAAAAGGAGCGCTCATCTTAGCGTGCCACCGAACAAACATTATATTTTCGAGAGCTAATTAGAAGAGGATAGCTTAACCGAACGCAGTATCACCTAACCATTGATCATGCCGATACTTGTAGGTCATTTGCGTTACCAACTCTATTTTACAATGAGAGATTAGGTCCAACCTTGAGATTTAAGGGCAGTTTATATTCTTCTAATAATAGAGCTCAGCGAGAATAGGAGGCAGAAAGAGTATGGTGTTGGAGCCGTGTAAAGCATGAATGACCTGGGCCCACAACGATTGATCGCGAGACAGAAAGCGCCAAATCCACTTAAAAAAAAAGGCCTCTATTTAGAGCATAAAAACTGGAGACTCCAAGACCTCCATTACTTATGGACGATAAGAACTTAAACCTGCTAACCCATGCAATATTTTTCTCCATCACGAATACCATTGAAAAAATTCCGCCGAATAGATTCCATGGATTTGAGAACCGCCTTAGGGACCTTAAAGAGAGACATATTATAAATAGGGGTGGATCCGAGAACCGACTTGAGAAGAGTAAGACGACCTCCAATAGAAAGAGTTTTGAGCTTCCAAGAAGATAGACTCATCTTGAGCTTATTAACGGTTTCGTCCCATGCCCTAATCGAAGACATGTTTTCGCCTACCATGATACCCAAGTATTTAAACGGCGTATGAAGAACCGAACAACCAATCAATGTAGCAGCCTCTAAAACCTGAGATTCCGGTATACCAACACCAAGGAGTTGGCTTTTCTTCAGATTAATGGAGAGGCCGGATAATAAAGAGAAACAACGAAGAGTGTGCATGATACCAGTCAAATTACCACGAGACCATTCTCCGATAAAAACTGCATCATCCGCATAAAACAAATGGGAAAGAGTCATTGAAGAGGACATATTTAGCAAACTTATAGAGAAATAACATGAATGGGAAATAAAATCATAGTCCATGTGTAATAACAAGCAAAAGAACCCGTGCGTTGCGGCGGGGCTAATTTTTTTCCGAATAATTTTTTTTACGTTTTGGGGTTTTTTTTTAGGCAATGCGTTATGGCGGGGCTAATTTTTAATATTTTTTTTTTTTGTATGATTCGGAGAAAAAAATTTTGCATTGGGACGGGCTCATTTTTCCCGGAAAATTTTCTTGTTTTTGGGACGGTTTTGTAAAATTTTTTTACGGATATTTTTGTGTAAGAAAAATCGAAGATATTAATAGATGAAAGTCCGTTTTGTATAGTTTGTTTACATTGAAACAGATTTTAGCTATTTTTGGTTTTTTTTTTTTTTTGCTGCGGCGGGGCTAATTTTTTTCCGAATAATTTTTTTTACGTTTTGGGGTTTTTTTTTAGGCAATGCGTTATGGCGGGGCTAATTTTTAATATTTTTTTTTTTTGTATGATTCGGAGAAAAAAATTTTGCATTGGGACGGGCTCATTTTTTCCCGAATATTTTCTTTTTTTGGGACGGTTTTGTAAATTTTTTTACGGGAATTTTTGTGTAAGAAAATCGTAAATAGTTAATAGATGAGAGTCCGTTTTGTATATTTTTTTTACTTTGAACCAGATTTTAGGCTATTTTTGGTTTTTTTTTTTTTTTTTCGATATCTTTTTTTTGGGCCGATGAATGTAAAAAAGTTGTGAACAATAAAAACTTGACGTGTTTTTTTGTTAATTTTTTACGGGATTTTTTGTGTAAGAAAATCGTAAATAGTTAAAGGTTGAGAGACCGTTTTGTTTTTGTTTTTTTTAATATAATGGGTTGTACGTTTGTGACCATATCGATTATTTTAAAGTTATTAGGTATCGAAGATGTTTCCGCGGATATTTTTTTTATCTGAATAAATCGAAACTTTTGAAATATTTTTTTTTCCTCCTACTTTGTGCATACAAATTTAAAAAAAAACAAAAACAAAATAATTTAAAAAAAAAACAAAATCGGGCTGGCCCAAAATGAGAGCCCGTTACTGTAGCAATGTGGCCTACTGTTAAAACGACAGTGGATTTGTCACTCAATGTGTAATACAAGCAAAAGAACCCGCGCGTTGCGCCGAATGTTTTCCCGAATAATTTTTTTTACGTTTCGGGGGTTTTTTTGGGCGATTCGTTATGGCGGGGCTAATTTTTAATATTTTCTTTTTTTGTATGATTCGGGGAAAAAAAATTGCGTTGGGACGGGCTAATTTTTTCCTGAATATTTTCTTTTTTTGGGACGGTTTTGTAAATTTTTTTACGGGAATTTTTGTGTAAGAAAATCATAAATTGTTAAAAGGTGAGGGTCCGTTTTGTATATTTTTTTTTACTTTGGGCCAGATTTTAGGCTATTTTTGGGGTTTTTTTTTGGCTAATTTTTTCCCGGATATTTCCTTTTTTTGTACGACTCAGGAAATTTTTTTTTTTGTGGGAAACGTGGCTAATTTGTTTTTTCACGAATATTTCATTTTTTTTGGGACGTTTTCGCTATCTTTTTATATTGCCGATAATGTAAAAAATATTGTGAACAATAAAAATTTGACGTGTTTTTTTTGTTAATTTTTTACGGGATTTTTTTGTTAGAAAATCGTAAATAGCTAAAAGTTGAGGGACCGTTTTGTTTTTTTTTACTTTGAGCCAGATTTCAGGCTAATTTTTTTTTTACTTTGACCAGATTTTGGGCCACATTTTATGCGAATTTTAGGCTAGTTTGTCGACAAATGTGTATATTTTTAGTAATAATTTTTTTTTATATGGCTTATGTGTTGGACCTCATGTTTAAAGCGTTGTTTTTTTTTTGCTATATGGTTTTTTTTTTTAATATAATGGGTTTTACGTTTGTGACCATATCGATTATTTTAAAGTTATTAGGTATCGAAGATGTTTCCGCGGGTATTTTTTTTATCTGAATAAATCAGAACTTTTGTAATATTTTTTTTCCTCTTACTTTGTGCATACAAATTAAAAAAAACAAAAACAAAAACATAATAATTAAAAAAAAAAAACTAAAATTTGGCTGGCCCAAAATGAAAACCCATTACTATAGCAATTTAGGCCCGAAGTCAAAACGACTTCGTTTTAGTCGGTGAATGTGTATATTTATAATATCGGATAATTTGAGTACGTGTGATATAGATTTTGTATCACCTTTTTGAACACTACGTTTTATGATGTAATAATATTCGTGAGGCTACTTCCTTCATCGCAATAACAATTCTCAAGCCTTTTTTTCTTTGTAAGAAAAATACCATGTTTGCAAATGAGGACAAGAGGAAAATACAACCAATTGTCAAACAACCATATAAAGAATTAGATAAAAACATGTTATATTATCTTTTGTCTATTCCTTGTGTGTAGAAACTCAAAGCGTGGTAGATGAACTTCTATATAACTTGAGCAGACTTGTTTTATACATCTCGACTTCAAGCTGGTTTAACAAATGATACATATGTAGATTTAAGTTGATAACACAGTAAACAAATTAGATTAATCAAATAAACAGTGCATGTAGAATTTTAGATTATTTTTATTACCTTTGATTACATATATTATACATAACTTATTTGTATGCAATATTTCTTTTATGAATAGAAATACCATATCTGTTGCAAATAATAATTTCAAACTTTTTTTAATACGCGACACGATTTCATATAGTTCGCAAATAATAATTTCAAACTTTTTTTAATACGCGACACGATTTCATATAGTTCTCCGTGTGTAAAAACAATATGACAAATACAAAACGTAAACATAACCCTTTTCTGAAGGTTTACATGGTCACTTCAAAGTTGTTTTCACTTTGCAGGAATAGGAATTGATACCTCACATATTTCAAGAAAATGTTTTGTATAAGCTTGTTTGGATGGCTTATAGACTCAACTTTTGAGAAGCTCAAAATAGCCATTTTTTAGGCTTAAGAGTTTTTCAATTTGAATTTATGACTTATTTACGTTTCAAAAGTTAAGTCGGTCAACATTAAGTTTTCACTTGAGAAATCTAAACATCTGTTTTGAGATTGTATGTTTATATCACAAATATGTTTAGAAATCTTGTATAGCTAGCCGTTCAAAAAAAAAAAGAAATCTTGTATAGCTAAAATAAAATTCTCATGACATTTTACGTCACTACAAAAAATAGTAGAATATGTTGACTATTATCATTAATCCTTTTTTCAGAGTTCACTTGTAAATATATTATGATAGCAACATGAGTAAATAACCAAATATCCATGAAACCACGTTAGAGTTATAAACACTTACAAAATTTATGTTTAATACAACACTACGTTTGAGCTATATATACTTGATAGATATATTGCTACGCTATACACAGTATTCGGTTTCAGCATTGTCATATTCTCCTACTCAAAATTCGCATGGTTTGTAGATGGTGTAGTCATGATTACATGTTTAGCTTACAATTTATCTCTAAATTGTTAAATTATACCGTCAATAACCTAAGAAATGAACATTACATCTCACATTGATAAGAGTTGGCCAAGCAACTTAAGTTAAAAAAATCGCATAGATTACTAAAGTAGTAAACACCAATCAATCAATAGTAAACTCCAATAAATTCTCGCTATTTTAACGGAATAGTGCTTCTAAAGAAAGAAAGTTCACATCAAATTATTAATTATCTATAACTCATTATCAATAATTTTGAAATTATACTAATGGTATAGAGAGACACTCAGGTAAATAAAATGATCATTGTAATAAGAAATGATCATCAATACTTTAACATTCATGTATAGCGAAACCTATGCAAAGGTTTAACTCATAGACCCATATCTAAAATCACTATCACTTTATTAGTTTATTGTAAGTGATTTATACATCTTAGTTTACATGGATTTGAATAGAGTAAGCATTCGCTTAAGGTTGAACACTTTTTATTTTGAGAAGCTAAGTATTTATATGTAAAAGAATCATGAAGCATGACGAACCAGAAAGAATCAACATAAAAAATTTACTCTACTAAATTTATTATATTATATTATATAATTTTGTTACCATTATCAATTCATACGTTAAGTCTTTTTCTGCTACCATGTGATGAAGAATGAGCAATAACCAAAATCACACAAGGTAATACATAAATTTTGAGCCAGTGTGAAAACAAAGTACTTGGTGCCAAAAGTTCAATATAGACCCAATATTTGTCATAGACCACCCAATGAATCAATCATAGTCACTCATTTTTTCATCAAAAATAAAAAAACTCACTTTCCACCTCTTTTTTAAAAATTAAATATCACACACTGTTAATCGTTACGCAAAACAAAACATATCATCGCGACGAGAATTAAATTATCTTTCTATAGAAGGGCGACACTATGTACTTTCGACGAACTTTTTTTATGATTTTATGAAGTCATATACGATTTTATGAAATCATATATGATTTATGAAATCATATATGATTTTATGAAATCATATATGATTCGTTATACGAATCATATATGATTCGTCATATGAATCATATATGATTTTCGCAATTCGTGACTGAAACAAAATTGAAAAAAAGTTCGTCGGAATCACAAATCATATATGATTTTATGAAATCATATATGATTCGTTATACGAATCATATATGATTTTCGCAATTCGTGACTGAAACAAAATTGAAAAAAAGTTCGTTAGAATCACAAATCATATATGATTTCATGAATTCCATATGATGTGATAATGATTTCATGAAATCATATATAATTTCAAGAAATCCATATATGCAATTCGTTATAAACGAATCAATATATTTATCGCAATTCGTGACAGAAAAAAAAGATCGAAAAAAAGTTTCATCAAAAGTATATCGGGTGTCACCCCCCTACTGAAAAGATAAAAAAATACTCGTCGCGATGGTGTAATTTTTTGTCGAGTGACGAATTTACCGTATTGTAAGATATTTATTTTTAAAAAAAGAGGTGGAAATGTGGTTTTTTTATATTTTGATGAAAAAATGGATTGTTGAAGATTGATTCATTGGATCTATGACAAATAATGGGTTCTATGTTTGATCTTAACTCAGTACATGTATGTCTTAAGTATCACATATCATTTCTAATTAAAAAAAAAAAATAAAAAATAGGGTTTGTATGAGTTGTTAGTGAGGTTTGAGGGAGGGTGTGCCGGTTAAAGTAACATGTTCACACCTCACCCCCCGCCCCCACCATGGCGAGAATTGTCCGGACATAAAAGACCAAAAACATACCAAAAATAGCATATATTTGTGTGATTATGCTTTTATATGTTTGCAGTAAAACGGATATAACACTGAAAAAGACAAAAACGAAGCCAAAAACGACAAAACCGAGCACTGGAATGTGAAGAGCGTGAAAAAGTCAAAGTCAAAATCAAAGTCAACCCCGACAAAGTCAAAGGTCTAAGCCGAAGCCGTAAACGAGGAAATATTTAATGGGTCCACCCTTACCCATCTAATGGGCCGGGTCTGCCCATTAATATATTATACGAAGACAATAACAAATAAAAAGGCCCAAATCCTTTTTATATTACAATAGGCCCAAACTGCCAATCCTTGGCCCAAATCCCTTAACTGTTAAGACTTAACAGCCATCCAAACGGCTGTTAGTCTTTTATCACTTCAAGGACTGTGGGTGTAATTCCACCATACACCTTTAAGGGCCAAACTTGCCAAGTCCTTAAAACTTACACATCACAAAGGACCATCATTGCAATCATACATATCAAAATGAGGGGCTTAAATTGTTAATTTCCCAAACTTAAACCCTGTTAACCATGAACCAAATTTTCCCGCCCAAGTCACTATTTACCTTCCCTGTCACTCTCAACCTCGAAACCCTCTTCACCCCACAACAAAAACATCTCCTTCCCTTAAACCCCACCTCATAACAGTCCAATTGCCACCTTGGCAATCTTAAACAACAACATTGGACAAGAAAAATGAAGGGTTTTGATCATACGACTTGGAGACCAAGATAAATGAAGGTCTTAGATTGAGTTTGGGACCTCTCTCACAAAGAAAACACACATCTTGAACTCTCTCAGTGAAGAAACACACAAGTAAAGACCAAGACATAGAGACCTTTAGTATAAGTAGTAGGTCATTGTAGGTCATTGTTTTTTGTCGAATATTGTTAAGTCAAGTCTTGTTTTTAACAAAGTTAGACCATTTTTATTACTGTCCTTTACTTACTGTCATTTACTTTCAAGCATTGTAATTTTTTTCAAGTTAATGAAAATTTTAAGTTTTCTTTAAATATTGTCATTTAACTTTAAATGTCTTTTAAATACTGTCATTTAAAAGACATTTATATTAGCTGTTGATTCATTCAAAGCTTATATACAAGCTTGTTTTCAGTTCTGTCTTAAAAAATCAAAAATCACAAAAAAATCAGTTTAGTCATTCATGGAGCAAGGTAAATCATGGATGGCTTTGGATTAGTGCTTCTTGGGAAGCTATAGGACTGGTTTTGAGTGCTTATTCTCTTGAAAAGCTTAGACACTTGTGAGTTTCACTTTTTCATTTTTTTTGCCTATTTACTGTAGCATTGCTTTTTTCTGCTTATCTCTGCTTAATACTGCTTTTTGTTGCTTATTTATGTTAGTTTATGCTTACTTGTCCTTGTTTATTGCTTATATGTCCTTTGTTTAAGATTTTCTTTAAAACTGTCATTTTAGCTTTAATTATGCTCTTTCTTTGTTTGCTTATTTAAGTGCTTAATTGTTATTGGACTCTGCTTATTTTTGCTTATTTTTTGCTTTGTTGTAATCTGTTTTCAATACCCTTTGTTTAAAACGTCAAAAATCAGCTTTAAAATAGGTTTTAGAAACTTAAAGGGGTGTTTGGGATAAGAGACCAAAGTGGGTCAAAATGTGTTAAAAACTGTTTGGGTCACTTGCTTAGCTTTTACAAACCTTTTTTAAGTCAAAACAATATGTTTTTAAGAGTTTCAAAGTCTAAAACTTATTTTGAGGGTTTATTAAAGTCATAGTTTGAATCTGTGAGTTTTGAACTTTTTCATTTAGCTAATTGTCTAGGTTTTTTTTATGGGGGCTTTTAGCCTAAAATTAATATGCTTGATTTAGGTGAACAGATTGCAGTAGAATAAGTTGTAAAGGATAAGTCTTCATTAGTTGGTTTAGTCTTAGTTAAAATCTGTCATAGGTAGCATTGTCACAGTTTTTAAAAGCCTAAAACCTACTTTTTAATCTTAAGTTTAGTCAAGTTAAAGTTAGATTTAGGTTTTATAATTGATAACATGATTAGTGTGTAGTATTGAGTTTATCTGTTTTAGCTTGTTTCACTTTTTAAAAACCTTTTTCTAGCTTATTGATAGGGCTGCAAAAGCCAAGTTGTACAAAAAAAACCAAAAGTAGCTTTGACTTTAGCTTCTCATAATTAATATTAGCATTGATACTATGCCAGCCATATAGACGAGAATTAGAATTAGGGATTAGGATTTAGAAAATTCGGTTGATGAGAGGGAGAGGAAAGAAGAAACAGTAAGATATTAGAGCGGTTAACAATCAATTATAAAACATCATCGTAGGTCTCAATTTTTATGATAGTTTCAAATGAATCAATCTTTCCTAACCGATCTCAATAACTACTACCATCTTGTTAATCGATCATAGATAAGCCTAAAATAGTGAGATCATTCCTTTGTGATTGATTTCCTTATCGAGTTATTTTCATGATTTGATGATCAAGATCTATAGGGTTGTTGTTTTCGATTTAGGGTTTGCGTCTTTGTTAACCCCTCGTTTTTATGTTTTTTTGCTGTGATTTTTCAAATTGGTGATATCTTCTTTGTTTTGATTCAAAAAGGTTCTAAGAGAACTAAGGAGGATGATGTGCTGAAGATCTCCACGTCCGTGTTCGTGACTAATTTTCCAGAGTGTAAGCGAGTGCTTAAGGATCAGTATGGAATGCGTGTAAACAATATGGGCATGTGGTTTGATTGCGTTTATTCCCTAACAAAGATCAAAGGCTGGGTAAAGATTCGGGATTTGTGCGTTTATTAAAGCTTTTTTGATGTGTGAGCGGTGTTGGTGGTAATTTATGTGATGTGGTTGATTGGTAGACATTATTTATGCTACGCTTGCTAGATTCCATAGGCCTAAGGGTTCTACTAGCAGTTATCAAACTCTGCTATGAAAGGAAAGATCAGGGGACTCATCAATTGGGAATACTAAGGGACAATGGGCAAGGGATGATTGTAAGTTTTATCCGATGTGTTAAAAAATCAGAGCCAAGTGGACATGGGAAGAATGTAGCAAGCCAGTGTTGTGTTTTAGATGGTCTTGCGTATGTACACACAGGATTACTCATGTTGTTTAAATGGGAAGGTGAAGGAGGTTGGAGTGTTAGAAAATCTAAAAGTGGCATTGGGGAATGAAGGCTTCACCGATATTGATTTAAGATACATGGGTGGTTTGTGGGTTATGATTGCTTTTGACTCGGTGGAGGCAAAGGAGAAGTTTTTGTTATCTACAGGAGTATGTTCGTGGTTCTCTCAGCTAATCCAAGCGTCTAGTGAATTCATTACTGATGAACGAGTTACTATGGTGGAAATTGAGGGTATTCCTTTAAAAGTGTGGAATGAAAATACTTTTATTCGAATTGCATCAAAGTGGGGAACCTTGTTAAATGTGGAGAACTTGGAGAAAGAAAATTACCATTGCAAAAGACTTTGTGTTCTCACTAAGAGTATGTCTCACATATTTGAATCATTTAAAATTAATTATAAAGGTAAGACGCATTGGGTGCGAGCCATAGAGATTCCGGGTTGGACTCCAGATTTGGATGATCAAAATGATGAGGAAAGTGACTCAGAAGATGAAGAATGTGAAGAAGTTTTTAAGAAGGATTTCGGTGAGAGTGATGAGGAGGTACAAGGGGAAAATGATGTTAGTAGGGTATCTGATACAGAGGTTGAGGAGGAGAATCCAAAATCCAAGGATGGTGTTGTTTCTAGTGAGCAAAATGGTAAACAATCAGAAGACCCGTTTAATATTTATTCTCTCCTTAATAAAGATAAGATGAAGAATAATAAGGAGGCGAGCACAAAAGAGAGTTTGGAGTACCCTCCTGGTTTTACACCAAGAGAGAATGATGTTGAAAATGTTGAGATGGATAATCAGAAGGATAATTGTGATGGTGAATTCGGGAATGTAAACAATATTTCTGATGAAGTGAATTTTAGCTCGGGGTTTAACACGTACAAAAAAGCAGGTGGGGAATCTATGGACTCGGATCATTGTAGAGAGTCTGAAGGTTCTCGGAAAGGTGGTTCTATATTAATGTTGATGGATGAATTGGTTAAGGTGGGACAAACTATGGGGTATAATATGGACGGGTGTATGAAGAATATTGAAGAGATCATTGAATCGCAAGGAGTGGATGGTGTTTTCCGATGAATATGTTGTCTTTAAATATCCAAGGTCTTAACCCAAAGGCTAAAAAAGATTGGGTAAAGGAGTTGTGTGTCTCTAACAAGGTGAATTTTCTTACGTTGCAAGAAACTAAAATGGAGTCTATTGATTTGTTTGAAATCAAAAGATGCTGGGGTAACTTTGCGTTTGATTATGTGCATAGTGCCTCGGTTGGTAAATCAGGTGGGATTTTATGTGTTTGGGATCCTAATGCGTTTAAGAAACTAAATTCAACGGCTTCAGATTATTTTGTTATGATTCAAGGAAATTGGGTGTCTAATGGCAAATTACTTCTTATTATTTCGGTGTATGCCCCGCAAGAGTTGTCAGAAAAGAAAAGTCTATGGGATTATTTATGTCACGTCATTGATAATTGGAAAGGTTCAGTGATTATCATGGGTGATTTTAATGAGGTCCGTAATAAAAATGAGAGATTTGGAACTATTTTCAACGTGCATGGGGCGAATGCTTTTAACTCTTTTATCTCAATGGCGAATTTAGAGGAGGTTCCACTTGGTGGATGTTCTTTTACATGGTGTCACAGATCTGCTTCAAAGATGAGTAAGCTTGATAGATTCCTCATGTCCGAAAGCTTACTGAGTGAGTGTCCTAATTTATCAGCCATCACCCTAGATAGATTTTTATCAGACCACCGTCCTATATTATTACGTGAATCTACTCATGACTATGGACCTATTCCGTTTCGGTTTTTTCATTATTGGCTGGAAATGGAGGGTTTTGAGAACTTTGTTAATGAGGTGTGGCGTGAAGCTCCGGTAGATAATTCTAATGCTATGATCAACATGATGAACAAGTTGAAATATCTAAAAAAGAAGATACGTGTTTGGAATGGCATGAGACAAAGTCCGAAAACTCGAAAACATGTGCTGAAACAGGAGCTCGCTGATTTGGAGATGATCATTGACAAAGGAGATGCGTCGTCTGATACTTTGCATAAACGTGCGGAGGTTGTAAAATCGATTCAAGAGGTGGATAAATTGTGTGCAATGGAGGCGTCTCAAAAAGCAAAAATCAAATGGGCAATTGAAGGCGACGAGAACTCAAAATATTACCATGGTATTCTTAATAAGAAACGAAACCAACTTTCTATACGAGGGGTTCTGGTGGAAGGAGATTGGGTGGAAAATCCTAATATGGTTAAAAATGAGTTCCTTAATCATTTCAAGAATCGTTTTGATAGACCTAAATCTGTTCGGCCGATGCTTAATATGGAGTTTCCTCATCATCTGAATTCAATGCAACAACTGGATTTGGAAGCCGAAGTGTCAAATGAAGAGATTAAAAAGGCGGTTTGGGATTGTGGTGTTGATAAATCTCCGGGGCCGGATGGATTCACATTTGGTTTTTATAAAAGGTTTTGGAGTTTAATAGAAAAAGATGTGTTGGCGGCGGTGAAATATTTCTTTCATTACAGTCGCATTCCAAAAGGGTGTAATTCATCTTTCATAGCGTTGATTCCGAAGACTCCCGAAGCAAAAATGGTGAAGGATTTCAGACCGATTAGTCTTATTGGGAGCCTTTATAAAATAATTGCCAAAATTTTGGCTAATCGTCTTGTGGTGGTGCTTGGAGATATTGTTAATGAGGTGCAATCGGCTTTTGTTGCGGATAGGCAAATTCTTGACGGACCATTTATACTTAATGAGGTTTTGCAGTGGTGTAAGTTGAAGAAAAAACATTCATTTATTCTAAAAATTGACTTTGAAAAGGCTTATGATTCTGTTCGGTGGGATTACCTTGATGATGTCTTAAGAAAATTTGGTTTTGGTGAAAAATGGTGTGGTTGGATTCAAGAATGTCTTCGATCTTCTTGGGGATCGGTTTTAGTGAATGGAAGCCCTACGGAGGAATTTCAGTTTTTTAAGGGCCTTAAACAAGGTGATCCTCTTTCTCCGTTTATTTTTATTTTGGTTATGGAGAGTCTTCACATTTCTTTTAAAAGAGTTGTGGATGCGGGCATGTTTAATGGCATTGTGCTTAATTCGGTTATGCATCTTTCTCATATGTTCTATGCGGACGATGCGGTGTTTATGGGGCAATGGAGTACTAAGAATATTGATACGATTATATATGTGTTGAAATGTTTTCATCGTGCTTCAGGTCTTAGTATTAATTTAAGCAAGAGTAAGTTATTGGGTGTTGTGGTGAGTGAAGATAGGGTGGTGCAAGCTGCAAATAGAATTGGTTGTGGTGTCCTTAAGGCTCCTTTTGCTTATTTAGGTTCGAAAGTTGGGGGAAATATGTCTCGGATTAAATCTTGGGATGAGATTGTGGATAAAATGGTAGATCGTCTTTCAAAATGGAAGATGAAAACATTATCGATAGGTGGTCGTTTAACCCTTCTCAAGGCGGTTCTAGGATCCATGCCTATTTATCATATGTCTATATTCAAGGTGCCAATGAAAGTCCTTCAACGCATGGAATCAATTCGAAGTCGGTTTTTTAGTGGTGTCGATTTAAATAGTAAAAAATCGATATGGGTGAAATGGAGTAAGGTTTTGTGTTCTAAAGAGAAAGGTGGCCTTGGTGTTTCTAGTTTATATGCGCTTAATAGAGCTCTTATGTGTAAATGGGTTTGGCGGTTTACAACTCAAAAGAACTTGTTATGGACTAGGGTTATTAAAGCTATTCATGGCGAAGATGGGAAAAATGGTAGCGGATTCAAGGTTGGTTACAAGTCCATTTGGCGAAGCATTCTCCAGGAGGTGGAAACATTGAAGATAAAAGGTATACACTTAAATAATTTTATGCAGAAAAAGCTTGGCAATGGTGCGGATACTTATTTTTGGGAGGATTTGTGGCATGGAGACATGGTTTTGAAACAAAGATATCCTAGGCTTTATGCGCTGGAAGTGAAGAAGACTGTCGATGTGGCTTCTAAACTGTCACAGGAGAACTTGACCTGGTCTTTTCGTCGTGCTCCTAGAAGCGGAGTGGAACAAGATCAGTTGACGGATTTGACGACTTACGTGGAAGGTGTTGTTCTTGGTGTCACGCCTGATAGGTGGTATTGGACGCTTGATGGTTCGGGTGAGTTCTCGGTAGCTTCGGCTAGAAAGGTTATTGATGATAACAGGTTTCCGGAAGTGTCTACTCAAACTCGATGGATAAAAGCGGTGCCAATCAAGGTTAACATTCATGCGTGGAAGGTGAGAATGGATTGTTTGCCTACCCGTCTTAATATATCCCGGAGAGGTATAGATATTCCGTCTATTCTTTGTCCCGTTTGTGGTAGCGTCACGGAATCGTCAAGTCATTTATTTTTTTATTGCCTTGTTGTGAAAGATAATTTTCACAAGATTTGTCGTTGGTGGGAGGTGGATTTCATGGAAGTGCATACGTTCGATGAATGGGTTTCTTGGATCGTAAATTTTTCGGATTCCTATCAAGCATAAAAGGTTGTTAGAAGGGGTGTGTTTCGGGTTGTGGTGGCTAATTTGGGCTTATCGTAATAAGTGTGTCTTTGGTGTGGTTTCTCCTTCTAAGGCGGATATTTTTGATGATGTTGTGTCGTATTCTTTTTATTGGAGTCGGTTTAGATGTAATGTGTCGTTTAGTTGTGTTGATTGGCTAAAAAATCCTCATTTTGTAACTTTGTAATTTTTCTAGCTTCTTGCTAGTTTTTAATAAAGTGTTGTTAAATAAAAAAACACTAAAATGTAAAAGCTTTTGTTTTAAATTTTCTATAGAACAATAAACATAATTTTTTCAAGTTGGTAGTTCTTAAATAAAAACCAAACCACAGTGGGAAGTTGCAATGATAAGAATTAAAGATATATGGTTACGCGACCAACAACCAACCATGGTCCATAGCATGGGACCTATTATTTAGAAACATGGTCTACGTCTCATGTTCATAAACTATGCTCAGAACCCCAGTGCTCCACGTGGCACCATTTCGACAAAACATTTGTTATCTACCCTTTTTAAGGAATCATTCGCCATTATTTATTTTAGACGATACGACGTATAAATGTATGATGTCTATTTTGCCGTAGAACATATTCTTGTACTCGGATTGCGTTTGGTTTCCGTTGGGTTTCCGTTTCCTTTACTAAACCGTGTTTTTAAGTTTAAGAACTAGGAAAAAGAACAGGTAAAAGGAAAAAATATACGTTGGTTTAGATAATCTTGAGATGAAAGAAGGGGAAAATGTAAGTCAAAATTTCACGGCTATTTAAACAACAAATTATAAAACAAATAAGTAAACGCAAGCAAACACACGTATTTTCTTTTTAAACGTGTAATATTTTTATTGATAAGAATAGATTAATTAAAAAGTGTTGCACGAAAATAACACTTGTTGAATAACAATAAAAGATACTCCATCCGTCCTAAATTAATAGTCTTTCTTTTCATTTTGGGTTGTCTCAAAATTATTGTCCCCTTCTAAATATAGTTGTGAAGAATGTAGCAAGCTTACCATATTGCACCTAATGATATAAAATTACAAACATCATTCAAAGATTTAATTAATTGCATAAGGGCAAAACTGAAATTTTACAAAAAAGTAAGAGAGAGAATGCAGTAATGATTATGTTTCTTAAACTGTGTGTTTTTTATCGGAGGACAATAATTTTGGAACGAAGAGAGTAGCTTTTTAACCAAGCAAACTTAAATACAAACTTAAGCTTGCTAGTGAACTTATAAAGTCTTTATGAAAGAGCTCCATATTACATACTTGTCTAATATAATAATTAATACATGCTTTTAACACATGCTCCACTCACACCAAACAAAAATCCCCCAAAACACCCTAAACTAACATCCCAAACCACAATCCCAACCCAATCTCAAATCTTACTATTCAATCAACATTCTCTTTTATAGCAGGTAGAAGGATGTATTCTTAGTGGGGTGGTTGAGACGTGTCAAATATCTGGTGAAAAAGTACATCTTTCGTGTAATGCATTCATTCTTGAAAATATAACAAGTATGCTTTTTGTTGAACCGAAGGAGGAGGGGGCGAATGACGTCTTTTTGACTTCTTAGAAGTTTATGAAACTTCAAGTCCCAAAGAGTTCAAGTGATAAACAATATAAAGCAACCACACAACCAATATAGAGATGGAGAATGATAGACACTACGATATATAATAGTTCAGGATGAGGGTGTAGGATCGTTTAAATCATAACACGGGTGATGATTCGAGTGGTTTAGCTAGTTTCTAGTGAGAGAAACACAAGAGA
>BQNB010010051.1:11022-81535 GCA_026074375.1 Tanacetum coccineum
CAGCAGTTATTTGTGAGGTTTGATAATGATTAATAACAATAACTGCTTACCAATCAGGCTGTGACACACAGCCTGTGTCCCCACACATGTTAGCAAAACCCAAACAAGAAAGATACAAAAAGAACATCAGTCACTTATCCAGATTGGTAATGGTTTTATTGTAATATAAACAAGCAAAATTACTCGCGCGTTGCTGCGGGCGTTAATTTTTTGCGCGTTGTTGTGGGGCATTATTATTTTTTTCCGGGTTTATTTGTTCAGGCTTTTTTTCGGGCTTATGTTTAATAATTTGTTTTTTTTTCTCATATTAAATGGCAATCGCGCATTACTGTGGGGTATTTTTTTTTTCTTATTTATGGCGAAAGAAAAAGAGGAAGGGGGATTATAAAGTTTTTTTTTTTGCCGATGAACAGTAACACCGTCGGGCCGGGTCGATGGGCTACACTGTTCATCGATGAACAGTAGCCCGAACACTGTTCATTCGATGAACAGTGTTTTGGCATCTTGAAAGGGGGACACGTAGCATGTGAAATGAGTATATATATAATATCAAATCCTGATCGATAATGGTTTTTTTATGTTGTTAGTATTTATTTTCAATTTAGGTTTGCCTAATATAAAGTTTTGGTTTTCTAAAAGATATATACGTATAATATGCAGAAATATATATTTCTCTTTATAAAATATGTAATAAATATAAAAATAAATTTTAGCTAAGTCCTTGAAAAAAAATGACAGATGATGAGATTTTGACTCTTCAATATATTGAGTGATCAACCCGTCAATAGTCATAGATTTGGTCAAATTTTATTCGCATGTGTTGATGCACAAGGTTTTTTGAAAATTCTTATAAAATGATGTGTCAATTAATTTTATAGATACATGTAAGAAAGAAAATCAAAAATGACTTTGAAAATGCTAATAAGTATGTGACAAATCATTTTGTAAGAATTTTTATAAAAGTTTTTTTAATGATTCTATCATTACTCATTTGTTTATACATGTGGAAGTTTTTTTTGCTTCTATCATTACTTTTTTTTTTTAACAACAGTTTTATTGAAACAAAACTAGCAAGAAGTTAGCAATTACACAGTGACAAGATTCGGGTTTTTAACCCAATCGTACCAACTAAACGACGCATTACATCTATACATACACCAATGAAAAGACATAGAAACTACATCATCAAAAAACAACGCATACAAAGGAGGTTTAGAATCAAAAATGAGCTTATTACGAAACGACCATAAGTGCCATCACATGACATAGAAAACACCTTCGAACATATGTTTATGTATAGAAGAAAACCGCAGGTTCACAAGCCAATTATAACAATCTTCGTATGATTCGACCTCAACATAAGGAACATCCCACCAACGAGTGATTTTGCGAACAATTTGTATAACCATGCAACAATAGAAGAACAAGTGTTTAGACGTCTCCACCCCATTATCACAAATAGCACACATAATGGAATCAATATCAATACATCTGCGTGAAACATTAAACCTCGTTGGAAGAGAATCTGTCTTAACCTTCCAAGCATGAACATTCACCTTTATCGGCACATATTTTATCCACCGAGTTTTCGAGTCAACATCCGAAAGCGATTTATCATCAATAATCTTTCTAACTGACGCAACATTGGTATAAGGTTTTCTTCGCTGAAAGGGATCTTGTTGATTAGTGAAGTAACTCTCAAGTTGGATACTCGAGGAGTGGAGTAGGGCAAAGAGGAGCTTCGTGATCGAACCACTATAAATCATCGTATCGGTTTGCATTTTCTTTTACCTTTCTATTTACTTATGTCTTTACATTTATCGTTTTACTTTTACACTTGCATTGTGCTTATGATTGTGTGAATTATTGTGTATGTTGTGTTAGTGATGGTTGTGTAGCTCTTTGTAGTAAACATTATGAGTGTGGTTATATTGGTAGAATATGCGCTAGTAATTGTAAATCTATTATCGTCACTTCTCATATTGCGTCAAACTTGATTGGTGATTTGATACAAATGATCTAGTCCGGAAACCTCTTCTGGGGGCGGTCCCTTTAAATAGGGCGCCCCCCTGATGTACTAGGCGGCCCCCATATATTTATGAGACCGCCGACAAAGAGTGATATAATCTTTGATCTTAAATTTTTTAAGGAAAACGTATTCACCCCCCCCCCCCCCTTACGGTTTCCACAATTGGTATCAGAGCCACGTCGCTCTAGTTTTCAAAAACAAAGGTTTTTTAAAATAAGTACGATCCATAGTAAATCAAATTACCCATGAAGGGGGATTAAATACGAAAGTGTTTTGTTGTTTGGATTCCTATTAGTTTTGGTTATAAAATATAACTTCGAAACTACTGAAAAAAAAATTTTCTCAAAAGAACTTGGAAGTGTTAACTTATATTTGTCTAAGTCGTAAGAGTAGAAATAATGTCTAAAACACGTATTTCATGTGCTGAAACAACTTTCTGAAGTCCTACGTCCCTACATTAAGTCACCAAATGATTTTATACTAAAAACGTGTTTTTGGGTCACTAGTGGCGATCCTATAAATGTTAGGGCGACCCCAGATATATCTAGGGGGCACCTTTATGGGGGCCGCCTGTCTGTTTCGTCAGTTTTTGGCAAACTTCAAAAAATTATATAAAATCAACCGTAAGTCCGTAGAAGTCGTGTCACCCGCCATTTGAAGAAAATTGAGTCTAGTTTCATTTAAAAATACCTCCAAGTCTTTGTTCTAAACTTAAGTCAGTCAGAAATGCAAAATACTACATAGTGGTCAAAACTATGTGTTTCGTTTTTACGTAAAACTTATAGTTTACCTCTTCTTTCAAGACGAGCATTTCTAGTCAACTTATCCTTGAAAATATTGATCTTGATTAATTTTTAAAATGGGGAGGAAACTATTTTTGTTTTCAAATAAAATCAAGCTATGTATACATCGTTATATCTAATACACAAAACGACGACGAATATCCTTATGTGTATGCTAGATGATTATGTGTGTTTAACTTTTGTTTCAACTTGGTTAATAGATATTAATAAGTAATCATTACTATTTGTAATTGAGCTAATTATATATCTAAACACATGTGTCATGTATGTTATTTGTATGTTACTAGTTTTCTGTATTATGCCTAATAGGAATTACGCTAGATTTCTTGCGTTAAGTTGCAAAATTGTTTGTGCATTGCATATAGGCATAGATCACTATATTTACAAGTGTTACATAAACATCTTGTAGATTATTTTAAGTGTAGTAACCCATTTAGAAACAAGAGTTAAATAGTTTGTCAAGTGTGTGGAAAAATAATGTCCTAAGATCATATGTTAAAATCCATCACAAAAATATTTTCAACACATTAACTCTCTTCCAACAAGATGTCTAAATCTTTTTATCATCTTGCTTTGTTTGACCTTGAGTTGGTTAAACAAAAGAAAATATTATATTAATACATTAGTATTTAAGTAAAAGAAATTGTATTTTTTTTGTTAAACTTTGTTTGTGCTTGCATTGTTCTAACACATACACACATAATTATATTCTTTTTATAAACATATAGTATTTTACAAAAGACGTGTGTTGTATTAAAATGGTTAGAAAAATCATTCATACACTAATAAAATATCAAAAACTATGCATAAAAACAAATAGTTTTTCGCACAAGCAAAACATATGACAATCCTGAAGTAAGAAATTAACTTGTCATTATTCATCAACCTCACACTTACAACTAGTCTTAGGATTAATGAAACACACTATGAAAATCTTTATTTGTCTTCTTTTAAAAGAGTGTTCGTGTGGGTCAAGAAAGATTTCAAATATATATCACCTCATTATTCAAACAATGACTGATATTATTATCGAATCTAATTGACAAGTTTTCGAGTATGTACAAGAAATCGGATTCTTATTTGTTTAGCTTTAAGATTATATCAAAATATAACAAGAGATGTTATCTTAAACCTACATACTCAATCACACTCGATTGATATGAAAATAACGACATCCTTTTCCAAGACGATAAGAATATGCATCGGATCATAACTCACACTTGTGTAGATGATGTCATATTGAGTC
Source organism: Tanacetum coccineum (assembly GCA_026074375.1). Lineage (NCBI taxonomy): Eukaryota > Viridiplantae > Streptophyta > Magnoliopsida > Asterales > Asteraceae > Tanacetum > Tanacetum coccineum. Next base: position 15,101 of record BQNB010010051.1, read on the forward strand.
TACTTGTCTAATAGTTTTGTTCCAAATATTTGGCAAATATATGCATAAAATATACAATGAAGTAGGATTGACGACTTGAATATTTCATCCGAAATACTCAAGTAATTTACCTTGCAATGCAATTGGTAAAGTCGTTGTTTCCGAAAAGCCAAACATGAGCAAATGCAAAATATATGTAACTTTGCTCAAACAATTCAAAAGCACAACTCAAAACTCAAACTATCTTCTTATCAAAACTCTCACTTACTTTACCAAATAAGCATAATATTTCTTCCTCACCAAATAAGAACCCTTTAACCATCTAAGATTAGGATTAGGAAGAATTGAACATATTCCACAAACCATTATCGTGCTTTCTTTCAATAAGTAATCGTGTAGGATCGATATTCCTTAATGAAACACTGATATACTGTCAACTATGCGGAATCTAGTTGGCAGTACTTAAGAAGAACACACAATAGTTTCTCAAACGATTTCTTTTATAAACCTTTTGAATCTGCCTAAATTGCAGATCCCTAATACAATACTAATGATTCGTGTTTTTCGTTATATCTACTAAAGCCTTCCTAGGGGTCCTTTTATAAACATAAGGATAACCACTAGTAGGTATACAGTCCCTGAATAATACAAATACTAATTGATACTTATCACTAATAACTGTTACAAGATAAATGCTAAAACAACCGTTTAAACTTTATAGTTCCTATAATAACGACAGTACTTTGACTTTTCACTTCTACGCAGACAGTACTTTGATCTTTCATTTAGCAGTACTTTGACTTTTTCATGGCAGAACTTTGACCTTTACTCTCATAAGTCCTAACAATCCTCCCCTAACTTGAATTCCACTTGCTTGACTTCAAGTTTCTTGATAGTTGGTCTTCTTTGTTCAGCAGTACTATCTTTTTAATCTTTTAAGCTTCATCCTTTAGCAGCATCTTGTTTACAATCTGTTTGAATGCAATCTCTTGATAAACACTTCTTTGAACATTCTTTGTCTTTGCATCAAACAGATTGTCCTTCTCAGCAACATGTCTTTTCAGCAACATGAATGGATTTTATGAGCCTTTACCAAGTAGCCATTCACTCTTGGGCTAGTCAGTTCTTTGGTACCTAGAAAAGGTAATAATCCATGATGAACTGAAAATCACTTCAACACTCAGAACATGAATCATAGTGTGTTGAGTACTATATGACTTTTGGTAAGTCATTACAACCATAAACGGATTTGATAAGTCTTTACCTGTAGCCGTTTGCTCAGGACTAGCCAACTCTCAGTAATAAAACATTGGTGAGTTGAGTACCATATAGTTTTGAGCAAACTATTAAAGCTATCAACGGATTTGAGTTCTCTTTACCAAAAGCCGTTTGCTTTGGAGTAGCCAATAAAATATAGGATTTCTATTTGGTCTAACATGAGAATGACTACTAGAGAAACTATTACACTAGAAATTCAATTTGACCTAACGAATGAATTGCTTCAAGAGTGAAGTTGGGTTCGTGGTATAACCCATAAAAATGGTCGTGTTTAGCCTGAATTGAGCACCACTAGTGATAGTCTCATATCATTCTCTAATTTTATTTGAATGGCTCTTCGTAATATGCCAAATGATAGTCTAATCGATAACTTTGTATATTCATTAGGAGTGCACACTAAGCAAGTAGAAATTAGGTTACCCCCTTGAGCAATCTAGACTAACTACATATCATTACAACATATGTGCTTTGAAGTTTCATGATGATAACGTGCTCACATGTAATGCAATTATATGCTTTCATGTTTGTCTTAATGCTCAATGTTTATTTGATTAACTATTGAATGCATGTCTATTGTAAAAGCGTTTGCTTTTTTCTAGCAATTTAGATAAAGTATTCCTTAGTTTATCTAAATAACGCATGCTCCTAAATGCTAATTGCTAACATGTTTTACATGACAATTACATTTAAAATTATCATGTTTTGTTTGCATCATCTTACATGACTTACATGTTAATTGTGCACCTACACTATGTTAGGTTAACGTATGACAAATAAGGTTTAGATGTCATATAGTCTTACACATTAATCTTGTTGATTATTATGTCGATGCATGCTTAGATAAACTTGCATGCTTATATCTATATGTCTTATACATCTATGTATATATTTTCTCACACTAGAATATTTTTCTTCACATTCGAGTCATTAATCTAAATTTTCAAAAGAGTCACAAAATGGTCTTAAATCTCCTAGAGTCATCCGTCACACATTTCCTTAATCATCATCTCCCCCTCTTCTAAATAAGCCACTCTTTGTCACGGAAAAGTTAGATGCAAATCTAATACCCTTCCAACTAGGTTTGACAACTTAAATATTTCATCCAAAACATTCAAGTATCTTTAACTTGCAATCGCAAATGTTAAAGGTCATATCCGAAAATCCCTATTCAAGCCTTTTAACAACATTAGTTAAACGCTCATCGATTTCCTCCTTTGTACGAAAACTCTTTTCCTCTTTCCCAAAATTCTTTCCTCGATAAAACATTCTTTCTCTTCGACGAAAACATTCTTTCTCTTTAACGAAAACATTCTTTCTCTTCGACGAAAACATTCTTTCTCTTCGATGAAACATTCTTTCTCTTCGATGAAAACACTCTTTGTCTTCCATCACAGACTCTTTCTTTCTCACTCAAAACACGCCTCTTTTTCCACCCATAGAGATGGCTAAATCTCTTTCCTCTACTATTCCCGCTACCCAACATTTAAGACAACCGGTTATACATCGTTCGTGTGATTGTTCTCATAATATTCACAATGCCGAGAAGAGCTACATAACTCTGTGAGTGTAGTTTATCGTACATTAACCACCATCCGTCTTGACATTGTAAGCTAAGTTGCCCATCTCGTCGTTTGTTTTTTCCCATTTTTATTATTATTATCATTATTATTATTATTATTATTTTCGCGTACGAAACATACCGAAGATACGTCACCATTTCCTTCGGGACAATGTCCAAAAGGAAACATCTCCATTCGAAAAGGATGCGTCTGAAGATAACATCGTCGACATTCTTTCTTTACCCCTCAACCGTGAATCGTTAAAATATATTCGTCTAGGTTTAGGAATGATGGAACACATTCCATAAATCGTTCTATTATTTTCTTCTAGTTTCGATTCTAGTCTGTGTTCCATTCCGTGTCGTGACAACTTAATTACTTCATCCGAAGTATTTTAAGCATTTTTAATTGGCGAAATGCAAATTAAAATGTCACTCCCTTCACAAAATTTGTCAAAAACCAAGCCCTCTCCTGTTGGCGGTCCGGCGGCCCCCAGACATATTCTGGCGGCCCCCAGATATATCTGGGACCGCCAGCAGCAGGCTTGTTATAGCGTTCATTCTTTTCTGAATCCATAACCAAACACTTTCTCTCTTCTGCTACGAGCTGACGTCTACTTTGCACCCAAACCTATGCCCAACATCTCTCTAAAGATCAATGGTTCATCCTCATATCCTAATTCTCATAAGCATCATTACTTATGGTGTTAATAGTCAAGTGAATTTCATAATGAAATGCGTCTCATTCTCAAACACAATCCTTACAATCGTCATACTCATAAATTGATCCTCACTTCTCGTAAACCTCCTTTCTCGAATGGTCTTTTTACTTCTAATGAAGTCCTCTCTTTCTTAATAGTCTTCTCACTTCTAGTAGTCGTGTCACTTCTAATAAGTCTTATCTTCTCTAACGTTTCCTCTCACGTCTAAACGTTTCCTCCTATATCCCTTGACAACTTAGTTATTTTTTGCGAAATATTTAAGTAATTTGCGAAATGCAAATGTACACTGCGTCACTTTACCTTCGCAAAACTTCCACTTTCTAAAAAGTGAAGAACATAAAGAAGATATATCAATACTTCAATAGATAATTAGACACCACGTGTTGATTCTCTCATAATCTTCCACCATGAAAGTACTACCACCTCTTATCACATCCCCACTTTGTTTCTCAACATTGTTCAACCAACAAAACACCAAACCAACCAATAAATTCCAAACATCCACAATTTTCTTGATAGTATAATATGCATATCAATAGTCGTGCAAATGATAAATCAATCTTTTCTATCAACCTCCTCAACAAACGTTCCCTTCGTTTAGCATCACTATCACTCATTCTTCTCACTATTGACATCTATGGAATCATTTTCAATCCATCCAAAAGAACATCGTCTCATCCTCGTCTTATTTTTTATTTTATTCTTTAAATTAGTGTGTATATAAATATATATATAATATATATATATAATTATATATATATAATATATAAATAATGAAATATTATTAAGTTCCTTACGTCTACTTTTAAAATGTCATTCTCATAATATTCTTATGTCAATCAATAAACGAATCTCATTCTCGTTTATTAAAAGTCGGTCTAATCCTTCTCCGTAAACATACGTCTTGATTCTTTTTATTTCATCATTTAGGATATTTTTAAAATAATGACTACTTGTGTCTAGTTTCTAATTCTCTTTTAAAGTGTCATACTTCAGAATAATAAAACTTAGAAGTGCATGTCTAGTTCCCCGCTAACGTTTTGCTATATGTATATGTGCACTTGTCTACTAACTTTGTTTTGTAGCACAACAATATCTTGACTCCTTGGTGCCCCAAACAAGGGGGAGCATACACCGATGGGGAGCACTTGCAAGCGTTTTGGTCATTTAAATTGCATCGAACTTCTTGAGCATCGATGGTAATTTATTTGATCCATGGATCCGTTAGAGTCAATATACAAGGAATGTAATTATCATGGGGATGCAATAAGCAAGGGGGAGCTAGGAGCTATGTGGTTTAATAGCATGGATTTAGTTTAACCATGATGATAGAAGACTTCACTAGGATGATACAAGCTCACCTTTAAAGGAAGATATGATTGGGGATTGTCAAATACGATGAAGGGTTTATTCATACTCTAAATACTTCACCTCCTCCACTTCAAAATCACCCTAAACCTTAAGGTCATCCTCTCATAACTTCAACTTATATATTTGAAGTACCTACTTTCTTTTCATGTCTTCTTCTCATCTATCACGACATCCTCTAAATTATCCAAGAAACACAAAATCACCTCAACCGTATTTCTCAGGTTGTCTTCTCATTCCTCCAACCAATATACTTGGATCACCTACCTTTTCCTCATTCCTTCAACCTATACACTCAAAGTACCTACCTTCTTGTCTTGCCTACTTCTCACCTCTCATGGCCTTTTCTAAACTATCCAAGAAACACACAATCACCTTCACCTTTATTTCTCACTGTAACACCCCCAAAAATCAGGACAACGCAGCGGAATGGTAACATTGGGGTGCTACTTCAGGGCACAAAACACAAGTCACAGAAAACGACCTTAAAATGGACGTTTTAAATAAAGTCATATTCTATTTAATAAAAGATCAGAGTGCAACAGTATCTTTTATAATGTAATTAGAAAACAATGTCAAAACGTTTTTGTCAAATAGTACTCTCAAGTTATTAAGGAGCCTTCAAAAATATAATATAATCCGCGCGACTCGAATGCTCCGACCAATGCTCCCACTAGGCAAAATAGTAACCTGAAAATACATGCAAAAACGTCAACCAATCAGTGGGTGAAGTCATAGGTTATAAGTAAAAAACGGTATTGGAATTAATTAATAAATATTTCAGAAGAAAAGTAGCGATACAACATTTAAGAAGTGTTAATTTACGAAATCCATCTCCGAAATCCAATAGTATTCAGAAAAGTCGAAGAAGTATTTAAAAAAAAGTGGACCACAAGATCGAAGTATGGTGGACTAATACATAGCCGAATCCAAAACAATAATGTAGACAAGGGAAACACATTCAGCAAGTCTAATATATATTATTTGGCACTAAACTCATGCAACCGAAACCATAACTTTACTTAATCCAAGAGATTGGAATGCCCCAATAAAGAGTAGGATGTTTCTGCCAAAACATCCGGAAAGTAATATCTCAAATGTTAAATGCACCTGATCAAACTAGTGACCCAAGGAAATGTGGGGATTTGTCAATCCCGATAGAAATTCTATCCACACACTCGCGCACACGACACAGAGCAACTGACGTTTTGTTCATGATAAAAGGGGACTTAAGTGTCCCCCCGCCCCCCCCCCCCCCCCCCCCCCCCCACCCCACCCCCCGCATAGAAGGTACTTAGGCAATAATGTAATCAGAAATAGCATTAACAGTTTTAAAAAAACACTTGTGACCGTAGTAAAACAATCATGACTAAAAATTCTTGGATCAAAATAGGTATTCACGGATCTCAAATCATGTAGCAAACAAATCTGAGCTTTATTAAAAATAGTCATGTAACGCTTATTGTAAGTAAGAAATCAATAAAGTACACTTTGTAAAACGAGCATGTATTACCTCGCGGGTTTTATAAACATTGCACAGATTGAATGCGAACTAGAACTCACACAGTATTGAAAGGTAATGTATTGAGTAAAATATACAAAGTATTGTAAACTGAGCATGTATCTCCACCCCAAAACAGTTTTAAAACAAGTAAAATAGGGGCTATGAAACTCACCTTAGGAAATGAATGATCGAGGTATAACAGAAATTGCGTCACGAAAAAGATCGAATGCAACCTAAATTATCTAGGTTCTTATAAGTTCCCAAGCTAACTTGAATATAATCTAAAGTTAGTTACATCGACTATCGTTCGTCGCTATCATAATTAATAGTTCATGACATGACTTTTCGAGGAGTAATGACACATTAAATCGTAAATCCAACACTTCGTCGATACGCCATTCCGAAGAGGCCTCATTATGAGACTCCCAATAAGATAGTATTTTTTATAACCACATAATATTCTATCTAGCTCAATCACAACCAACTAATTGATTGGTAAAATTTAGTTTTTAATAAGTTACAAACGTTTATAATTACCGTTTTAAGTAAACTAGCATACATTTTGCTTTTGTAAAAGCCCGAATCGTCGCGTTTTCTTAAATGCCATCTTTTTCCGTGATTAAGACGATTATCATAATTTGAATTTTCCGTATTTTTGGACCCTCTGGTGAAACAGTAACTTTTACATTTCAACATCAGACGTAAAATTTTATTTACATGTATTTGTCGTCGTAAAACCCGAAAACGTCGCATTTTATTCGTTATATAGCTCCGTTTTTAGTGAATTCTTTCGAGGTACGATCTCGTAAATACAAGTTATATCAATATTTTCTTTGATGTTTTAAAAAAATAATTGCTAGTAATGAATATTGTTTTTATAAAAAAAATATATTTAAAAAAGTATTTCCTCTTTGTAAACCTCGTAATTAACGTATCTTTTTCGTTATAAATTCTGTTTTTCGATTTCTTATATTTTTGGAATCGTCCATGAGGATGTATTATTAGTATTTTATGATCTACTTACTGTAATGTAACAACGAAATAAAAACCCTTTTTATATCCCAAGTGTATTGATTTAAAAAAAGTTTTGTTTTATTAACTTTATAAACCCTAATTTAATAACTTAAAGCATGTATCAAAAATTATAATCCATTATTTCATGATAATATGACCATATAACAAAGAAAAAATGTATAATTTCAATAGACATTAGTAAAAACTCTCTTTTACCATATTCAATAAGTCTTAAGGGTGATTTAGCCTAAATAACATAATACACATAAAATAATGATAATAAAGATATAAAGGAATTTAGAAGACCTTGGGGATGATGTAAGAGATGAGACATGACAATGTAAAACACCCGTTTTTAGACTAGAACCAAAGCTTGCCACTTAAGAAAGACCCATGTTATCTTAATAAAAAACCCAAATCTTTGATTTCTATGCTTAATACTTGCAAATGAGTGGATTAAATGTTGGAAACACCTAAGAATGACTTGTAATTGATGTGTATATAAGGGTATAGGTGAAATCAAATTTGTATGGTTGAGTCTTTGTGGTTGAATTTATTGCCGCAGCAATATAGAGAGGAAAAAGGGTAAAGAAAATTTTAATTTTTATCAAGTGTTATATGTAGGATCTCTTACTAGATACATGTATAATATAAGTAGATAAATGATATATATATGGTGCAAAGAACATAGTCAAAGGGACAAGGTAAGGTTCAAGGGATGGTCTTTGGTCTTAGGGATGGTCTAGGTCATGGTCTAAGTCAAAGGGACAAGTATGGTGTAGTAATAAAGAGTTGTGTAGGTTAATGAAGTATGGAGTAGTATTTACCAAATGGAAGTTTTCTTATTTTACTTGTATACTTTGCCATAAATTCGGCATATATATGATATACAAAGATATATTGCGTTAAAAATTTTTATAAATTTTTATGTATTTGGTATAAATGTGTGGTATTTGTTGAAGCGAAAAACGTTTTGGTTGGTTCCGGGAGGCCTAAACGCAATTTATCGCGAAACGTGTATGACACTTTAACGTATCCATAAAAATAAAATGAACCAAAGTTAATAATTATCCTCAAAATAATTATTATACCCCTTTGCTGAATGTAAAACATTAAATTGTTTGAATGCCCGTTTACATTGAACGCTAATTTTTAGCTTACGCGATTTTTACTTAACTATTAAAATTAAAAGCGAACGTGAAAGAAAAAAAAAACTTAGTAAAATATATGACGTCGTTCGTTGATCAAAAATACGAGTTGTTACACTCACATCTTCCCCCCATACCTCAAACCTATATACTCGGAGCACCTATCCTCTTCTCATTCCTCCAACATATATACCCGGAGCACGTACCCTCTTCTCATGTCTTCTTCACAAACCTCCAACCATAATCCACACTATACCTTTTTGCTTCGACAAAAGGGGGAGAAGGGAGTGTAAACGAGTAACTTTTAAACTCTACTATGTTCTATAGTTTACATAGTTTGTCATCATCAAAAAGAGGGAGATTGTTAGTGCAAATATTACGATATTTAATCTATACGATCTCTTTATGTTTTGGTGATAACAAACATGTAACCTGTAATACATAACGTAAAGTACGCAAGTTACTCGTAATCACAAATCATCAATGCATACATATCAACAACACTCTATGTCTCAAGTCTACATCAACACCGACATTTGTTTGCACCCGATGTAAATCACATAAGGTATGTACAAACAAATTAAACTTGTATGATGATCAAAGAAAAATATTTTTTTCTTAACCATTACATTTCTACAAAAGTATTTTTCACAAAAATAAATAAACACAAAATACTTTTTAATAAAAGAAATGTTTTATTTAAATATAAAATTTAAAATCTGATTTTCCCCCCAAAATGGAAGCTTCTATACCAGATACAACCTTCCCCACAAAAAGACAAAAAAGGGAGCGGAGTCTAGGCGGCGCCGGGACCGCCGTTGCCAGACTGTCAGCTTTCAGCTCCTATAAATAGTGGGTCATCTCCAACTGATTTCGTAACCCTTTTGCACGAATTTCTCTCAGTTCTTTCTCTTTCTAGATCTTACTAAATCTCTCTAAATCTTTGATCATTTAACTTGTTTAATCTTGTTTAAATGTGATCCAATCTTCTACTCTTTCATTCTTCCCTCAAGTGCAAGAGAAGAACTTCGGTCATCTTTAAGATCCGAAGTTATGTAGTCTAGTTAGTCCATTTGTAACATTTGTTACATATAGATCGAGTCAATGTTTTCCAATCTTTAGTAGTGTGTAGATCCAAATGATGTATATATTTGGATGGGTTGATTGTGGGTTGGTTAGTATTTTAGGCTTTAAAATACATTGGTGAAGTGGTAGATTGGTTCTAGCTAAGATTAGGACTCGACATTTAGCTTAGTGTCGAAAAATAATGTAAGCGACGCGGTTTATGTGTTTAGGCCATAAAACACAAGGTTTGTTATGTTGGGCCATAAAACATAACGGGTTTGGTTGTACCCGAAGAAGGACTCGACATCTAGCTTAGTGTCGGAAAATAATGTAAGCATGAGTAATACAGGTTTTCTCTTCACCTAAAGGGAGCTTGTTTGATTAGTGAAGTCACTCTCAGTTGGATACTCGAGGAGTTGTAGTAGGGCTAAGAGGAGCATCATGACCCGAACCACTATAAATCAAACCGTGTCGGTTTGTATTTTCTTTACATTCGCTTTACTTATTTTTTTCTTTATACATTTACCAGCTTTGCTTTAAAACTTGCATTGTGCTCATGATTGGTGAATATTTATGTAGATCTTGTTAGTTAAGGTTGTTAGCTCATTGTGCTAAATATTTAGTTAATGTGTTTATAATTGTTAGAATATGCGTTACTATTGTAAACCTAATAACCGCCACTATCTCAAATTGCTCAAAACTTGATCGGGGGTAATTGAGACAAAAATCTAAGTCCGTAAACCTCATTCGGTGTCGGTCACATAACCTCAGACGCCCCCAGGATATACTTTGCGTCCCCCCATATATATATTGGACTGCCGATAGAAGATGATGTAATCTTTGATCTTAAAGTTTTTAAATGGAAACGTATTCACCCCCTCTACGGTTTCCACAAAGTTTTTTTAAAAGAATTAAAAAAAAAGTTTTAAAAAGGCAAAGGTTCACTATACATCCCTGCGGAAGCAAAAGACAAGAATACCCTTCCTGTTAGACTCATGTTAGTAATTAACGAGCAAAGAATTTGCACCGTTCGTCCTCAGGGACGTATGGTGCCTCATTTTACTAACGAAGGGATGAAATATGCGAGAAATATTGACGTGAGACGATTTTTGGGTAAACCACAGGGATGTATTTTGCACTTCTTTCAAAATAAAATTAATATATATTTGGAATGATACAAATATATATATATATATATATATATATATATATATAACCCCTTTTTCGACCGGAACCGGTTCAACCAGTTGAACCGCTCGGGTCGAACCGGGTTTTAAAACATTAGGTTTAATCCTTAAACTTTTATTATTTTTCTTTTATAACCCATAAACTTTTTTTTATCAATAAAAAATATATGGCCGTTAAAAAAAATCTCGTTTCTATACCAGTTAGTTTGTCCTAGTTGACATAAAGATCGTCCTCACACGATTATTCAAAAAAAATAAAAACTTGTTGACTACCGGGCCAAACTTTAAATATTTTGATCATTACTCTAAATAACCTTTTTCAGTATTCATCAAAACGTGCCCATAGCCCATAATCAATGTTTCGAAAACGGGTTTTTAATTGATGTGATCGAGTCATCAGGTTATCGGTTTAATCGGTCCGATCACTGAGTCAACGTAGTCTTCAAAATAATATAACATTTGCAATAATAAAAAAAATATGTATAAATTATGAATATTGCATACACTAAGCCTAAAAATCATTTATTAACAAATATAACATGTAAAAATAAAATTACGTTGCAAATACATATAATTAACTTACTTTATTTGTAAGAAAAACATGAAAAAACAAAACCCGGTCAGGTCTCGAGAACCGAGTTGACCTGGATCACCTTAAACTTGTCGGGTCTAAACGGGTTTCGAAAATATAAAACCCAGTTTAATTTAACCTTTTTTTTCGACTAGAACCGAGTCGAATTGGGTTTCAAAACATTGCCATATATTATCGAAAATAATAAAAAAAATGTTACATAAAAAGAAAAGAAACCAAAGTGTTTAACAAACTTTAAGCTGGACAAAAGAAGTTGGCAAATCAAGTAATGGAATGAGAGTTTGTTAGCCGGGATCTGTGTGGTACCCACCGTGACCATATGACGATTATATTTGATTTGATTTTCTACCTCTTTCCTTTTTCACCCTTCCTCATATAGTACATTATATTTTACCACTCGTTTACTTTTATTATTATAATTTTTTCATGCAACAAATATCAGTTTTGGTATTTTTCATGACCAAAGTGTTTAACAAACTCAGGTGCTAACAAACTCAGGTGCTGTTTGTTTATTAAGAGGCTCTGAATCTGAATCTGATTCGCACATCTGAATCTGATTCGCACATCTGAATCTGAATATTCGGTAGAAAAGTCTGAATCTGATTCTCATCTTAATCTGAATAAGTGGTTAATAAATCTGAATGAAATAAAACTGTTTGTTTTGGTAAAATGTCTAAATGTGTTAAACTATAGTTTTTACAATTTCAATATAATATGGTTGCATTCGCACAAGAAAATAAATTTCATTAAATTAAAAAATAAATTTTATAATATAATCGATTTAAAGTTTGAAATGAACTTCTTAAAACGATTAACAAAATGAGTTGTGTTAGAATTGAGATGTACGAGTCCGAAACCATACATTTCAATTTGAACATATGTAATGATTCTATTTAATACTTTAATAAAAAAAATTGTGAAACAAGAAAAAAAATCAAGAAATAAAATAAAACACCAAAATAAAAAAAATCAATAACAAAATAGAAACAAATAAAACCAAAAAATAAAGAAAAAGAAGACATTAAGATGTGTTGTAAAGAACAGTCCTGCCACATCAAGTTCATAAGAAGTTTTAATGCCTTTTACGCAATCTTAATGATCAGAAAAAAACAAACCTACTGAACACTGCTTGCCTCTTATTGCCTTTGAACGACTTGAAAAAAATAAACAGTCTTAACGACCCAAATGTCTGACCGCGTCTGAATGAGTCAGATTAAGATTCTGTTAAGAGTCATTTCTGAAAAAACAAACACCACCTTAGTGCACATTGTTGTTTCGGACATCTGACTGTGATATATTTGCAAGTAAACAGGTATACGGATGAAATTTGTGTTGTTTGTTTACTTCTTAACTTCTTTCATCTTGAGAATAAGATTATTATTCAATTTTCTTTTTCGAGATTTTTAAATTAATGTCTTTCTTCATACATTATTATATTGTTACCACTCGTTACTTTTTATTATTGACTTTTTTCATTCAACAAATAATAGTATTTTGGTCTTTTCGGAAGGTATTCTTTGAATAGGGATCCAAGATTGTTTCCGCCAAGAGTCAATGTCCACGATTTCAAGATCTACTTTGGTCATCATTCAAGGTGAATAGCAGGCCTAAACAGAAAAAGCTAGCTGTATTTCTTCATACCCCACAAGAGTTACGTGAAAAGAAGATGGTATGGGACTACTTGATTCTAGTTCTCAACAATTGGAATGGCGAAGTAGTCATAATGGGAGATTTTAATGAAGTCTGTACTCAAAAGGAAAGACACGGGTCTGTTTTTAATGCTCAAGGCGCCGATGCGTTCAATTTGTTCATTTTAACCATTGGTTTGGCATGAGGTTCCCTTTAGACGGTTGCAAAATCACATGGTGGCCCACACAAATTCAGCTGAAGAAGATGACAAACTTCGACCACCGGTTCCTTATTTCTGAAGTTTACTAAATCATGTCCTATACAATTCATCAATTACATCGGATCGTTTACTTATCCAATCAAGAGGCCAATTTTAATGCGTGAGTCTCATCATGATTATGGCCCTACACTGTTTCGTTTTTTTCACTACTGGTTTGAATTGGAAGGGTTCGATAATTTTGTGGAACAAACATGGAACGATGCTCAAGTGACTGATACGAATGCTATGTCAAAGTTTATGAAAAATTGAAGTACCTCAAAGAGAAAATTCGCATACGAGGGTAAAGCTAATAAAGACAACTCTAAAAGTTATTAGTATGGTTTAAAAGAAGATCTTGTTCAAATCGATATGATGCTTGACAATGGGGGAGAGCAGCTCGGATATCCTCACTAAACGTATGGAGGTTCTTAATTCCTTACAGGATCTTGACAAGTTAGATGTGATGGAGTTGGCTCAAAAAGCAAAGATCAAATGGGCGATCGAAGGAGACGAAAATTCAAAGTATTATCACGGGGTTCTAAATAAAAAAAGAAATCAGCTTGCAATTTGAGGTATCTTGACAGAAGATAGATGGATCGAATCTCCTATACTGGTAAAAAGTGAGTTTCTCTCTTATTTTGCGAGCCGTTTTGATAAACCGCCTGAATATCGTCTTCATATTGATATGGATTTTCCGAATAAATTGAGCCTCGACCAACAAGCTGATTTGGAAAATAATATAACTCGAGAAGAGATTAAGAAAGCGGTTTGGGATTGTGGGGTTGATAAATCACCTGGGCCGGATGGTTTTACTTTCGACTTCTATCGAAGATATTGGACTTTTCTAGAAAACGATGTGGTAGAGGTTGTTTTATATTTCTTCAACTATGGGCAATTTCCTAAAGGCAGTAACTCATCTTTTATTACTCTCATTCCAAAGACACAAGAGGCTAAAATGATGAAAGATTTTCGACCTATCACTTTAATTGGAAGTTTATACAAGATTATCGCCAAAATTTTGGCAATCCGTATGGGGGCTGTTTTGGAGGACCTGGTGAATGATGTTCAATCAGCTTTTGTTGCGAAACGGCAAATTCTCGGCGGTCCATTCATTTTAAACGAGTTATTCCAATGGTATAAAATGAAAAAGAAACATTCGATGATCTTTAAGGTAGACTTTGAGAAGGCATACGATTTGGTTCGTTGGGATTACTTGGATGACATTCTAAAAAAGTTTGGGTTCGGTGAGAAGTGGTGTGGTTGGATACGTAATTGCCTTCTCTCTTCTAAAGGTTCGGTTATCGTGAATGGTAGCCCTACTAAGGAATTTCAGTTTCACAGAGGTCTAAAGCATGGCTATCCTCTCTCGCCTTTCTTGGTTATTTTGATCATGGAATGTCTTCATATTTCGATGCAAAGAGTGGTGGACGCAGGCTTATTTAGAGGTATTCAGTTCAGTCCTTATCTTTATGTTTCTCATCTTTTTTATGCGGATGACGCGGTTTTTATGGGCCATTAGAGTGACTCTAATATTGATACTATACTTCGCATACTGGATTGTTTTTTTTCACGCATCGGGGTTACGGATAAATATGCTCAAAAGTAAACTCATGGGGATTTCGGTTTCTAGTGAAAAAGTGGAACAAGCAGCAAAGAAAATCGGTTGTGCGATTCTTCAAGTGCCTTTCTCTTATTTAGGATCCAAAGTTGGCTGCCTAATGTCTCGTATTCAGTCGTGGAATGGGATTGTCAATATTATTTTAGCTCGTTTACCTAAATGGAAGATGAAGACTCTATCTATCGGGGGAAGGCTAACTATTCTCAAATATGTTCTAGGTTCGTTACCTATATATCATATGTCTTTATTAAAAGTTTTGTCAAAGGTTCTTCAGAAAATGGAATCCATACGATGTCATTTTGTAATGGTATTGAGCATAATGGAAAGAAGCAGATATGGGTTAAATGGAATAAAGTTTTGGCTTCTAAAGAAAAGGGAGGTCTTGGAGTATCGAGTTTCTACGCTCTTAATAGAGCTCTTTTATTTAAATGGGTATGGCGTTTTCGTACTCAACAATTAGCTTTATGGACCAAGGTTATTAAATGGATACATGGTGAAGATGGTAAACTTGGTAAACATGTTCGAAATCACCAACCGTCCTTATGGTTGGATATTGTTAAGGAGGTTCACCAACTTCAGAGTTAAGGTACTGATTTGTTGGGTTTCATGCACAGAAAAATAGGCAACGGGGAAGACACTCGTTTTTGGGAGGATAAGTGGAGGGGCGATAACACTTTCAAATCTGATTATCCTAGAATGTACGCATTGGAGACTCAAAAAAATGTTTTAGTGGCTTCAAAAATATCTCATGCTGATATACTATGCTCATTTCGTAGAGCTCCAAGAGGTGGTGTTAAAGAGTCGCAATTCTTTCATCTTGTGAAGAATGTGGAGGGAGTCACTTTTGTCGACATGAAAGACAGATGGAGATGGTCTTTAGAAGGTTGCGGTGATTTTTCAGTCGCTTCAGTTAGGAAGGTACTTGATGACAGTTTGTTACCTATAATTTCTTCCAAAACTCGCTGGATAAAAGCAGTGCCTATCAAAACATATTTCTCGCTTGGAAAGTTAGGGTTTGATAGCTACCTACTAGATTGAACATCTCAAAAAGAGTATGAACTTTAGTCCAATTTTATGTCCTCTATCGTCGACCAGAATGTGAATTCCACTACAAAAATTTTTTCTTATTTGTCCTATAACTAGAGAGGTCTTCCGTATGATTTTCCTTTGGTGGGAGATTAATGTTATGGTGGTTTCATCTTATGACGAATGGTTAGAGTGGCTGTTGAATATACGTCTTCATTCTAAACATAAAAAGCTATTTAAAGGTGTTTGTTATGTCATGTGGTGGTACAATTGGAATTTCCGTAACACAAGCATTTTTGGTTTGGTTCGTCCTTCAAAGACGATTATATTTGATGAGGTGGTCGCTCGTTCCTTTCTTTGTTGTAAATATAGAAGTAAGAATTCTTTTAGTTGGGTAGATTGGCTTAAAAACCCTCATCTTGTTTCTTTGTAATTTCTAGCTCCTTGCTAGTTTTCTTATATAAATTCCTCCGTTAAAAAAAATAGTTTTGGTCTTTTTCATGAACATTTAGTGTACATTGTTGTTTTGGAAATCTGACTTTGTGATATGTTTGTAAGTAAACGGGTATACAGATGAAATTTATCTTTTTTGTTTACTTCTTTAGTCTTGAGAATAAGATTATTGTTCATTTTTTTTCGAGATGTCTCAAATTAATTGAGTAACACTAAAAATATATAGAGAAAGTTGATCTAGATTACCACATTACTCTTACGTGAAATTAAATTTACCAACTTTAAAGAAATTAATGATTAATTAGTTAATGGTAAAATTGTTGATCTGTAAAAAATAAGAAAAAGAAAACATTGATATATATGTTTTTCTTAAAATGTGATTTTTTTCGAGAGACAATAACTTTGAGACGGAGGAAAGGAAGTATTAGGCGAGTCGAGTGTGGATCTAGATTTATACGGCTTACTAGTTGTTTTAGTGACCTTTTTTTCTTTTTCTCTAACCTGTATTCTACCTCAAGTCCTCAAGATCGTGTCTAATGAAGTTTGAATCTAAGTGTATAGTTTTGTAAATGACACATAGCTATATATTTTTTTTAACAGTGGATTTCATTAAAACACTAGCAAGAAGCTAGAAACAAAATTACAAAAAAATAAGCGAAGGGTTATCTATCCAACAAATATTTGAAGTGCATCTAGACCTACACCAAGAGAAAAAGCGAGCCACGATATCATCCTTCATCCAAAATACAAGATTTGGTCTGATGTTTTGACCCAAAAAATAGAGTTGTTGCGAAAATTCCAAATCGACCACCAAGTAATGTAGAAAACTCCTTCTAAGAACATCTATAACTTTGCCGAGAGATGGAGAGTCATAAACCAAACCCACCCTTCTTCATAAGTTGACGTCACCAAAATGTTGATATCCCACCAGCTAGCTATCCTCTTATAAATATCTTTCACCATGGAATAATCGAAGAAGATGTGACTAGTAGTTTCAACCGCCACATTGCAAGTTGGGCAGAAAATAGAGTCAAGATCCATACCTCTACGAGAAAGATTAAAACGCGTGAGAAGGTTGTCCATTTTAACTCTCCAAGCATAAATGTTGACCTTTTTCGGGACGGCCTTGATTTAACGAGTTTTGGGAGCAATCTCCACAAGGATATGATCATCAATGAAATTTTGAACCGAAGCAACAGAAAACTCTTCGGTTCCTGATAATGACCAGAACCATCTATCAAGCATGTTAGGAAGAATTAAACCCTCTACGTTTGAACACAGGTCCATTAGCTGCTCTTGTTTCTAAACCCCACATCTTGATATACGCAATAACGAAGAAAACAAACCAGGAGAGCAATCTTTGCCGCCACCGAGTAATTTTCTTAATTATGATTCAAAGGGCATAAATCCTAGGATATAGAGATTTGAAAGGAACTTCTTCCTTCTAAGTCTCTTCCCAAGACATAGTATTCTCTCCTTTACCTGTTTTTTTCTTAATTAAACCAAGAAGATCCATCCCTTTATCATGAAGAAGAGATAGTTCCCGAACAATGTCATTCCAATTAGACGAGTAGCTAGTTTTTAGAGAGCAACCAAGCTTGCCATCCACACCATGAATAGCTTTTGTAACCCTAGACTAAAGAGAGGAAATTTTGAGTTCAAAAATCAAAAAAAGCGCCAAAAACCCACTTAAAAATAAGAGCGCGGTTTAAAGCGTAGAAACTCGAAACACCTAGACCACCTTTCTCCTTTGAAACCAGAACATTATCCATTTTACAAGCGATATTTTCTTGTTTAGTATTCTTTAACCCACTTAAAAAAATGTACTTCGAAGGACTTTATTTTTTTCGAACAAATGTATATGGAAACTTTGAACATCGACATATAATAAATAGGCATCGAACCCAAAACCGATTTAAGGAGCGTTAATCTTCCTCCAATAGAGAGAGTCTTCATCTTCCACTTTGAAAGCCTACAAAGGAGCTTGTTGATGATCTCGTCCCAAGAGTTTATACGCGTCATTCAGCCACCAACTTTGACACCTAGATAAATAAATGGAAATTTAAGAGTCATACACCCGATATTAGCAGCAACGAGAACAGCCTTAGATTTATCCACGACAACACCCATAATCTTGCTTTTATGCATGTTAATACGTAAACCTGAAGCACGAAAGAAACATTTCAACACACGGACAATAGTTTTGATATTCGAATCACACCATTGGCCTAAAAAGACCATGTCGTCCACATAAAAGAGGTAAGATAATTACAGCGAATTATCTAAGACAACTCCTTTGAAAATACCAACATTTGCAACTTTTTGGAACGATAAGTGAAGACTTTCCATGATCAAGATAAATAGAAAGGGGGATAAGGGATCTCCCTATTTGAGACCTTTATGGAATTGAAATTCAGGACTTCCATTAACAAGAATCGAACCCCTTGAAGATCTTAAGCAACTTTGAATCCAATCACACCAACGAGCACCAAAACCAAACTTCTTCAAAACATCATCCAAAAAATCCCAACAGATAAAATTGAAAGCCTTCTCAAAATCAACTTTAAATATCATAGTTTGTTTTTTCTTAGCTTTGCACCACTGAATTAACTCATTCAAAATAAAAGGTCCATATGAAATTTGTCTATTTTCAATGAAGGCAAATTGCACTTCAAAACACAATGTCTCCCAAAACTACACTCAACGATTTCGCTAATAGCTTGGCAATGATTTTGTATAGACTTTTAATTAGACTTGTGGGTCTAAAGTCCTTTACCAGCTTAGAATCTTGAGTTTTCAGAATCAAGGCAATGAAAGAAGAGTTACCTCCTTTAAGGCAAAACCCATGAGTGAAG
Organism: Tanacetum coccineum; assembly: GCA_026074375.1. Taxonomy (NCBI): domain Eukaryota; kingdom Viridiplantae; phylum Streptophyta; class Magnoliopsida; order Asterales; family Asteraceae; genus Tanacetum; species Tanacetum coccineum. Next base: position 34,356 of record BQNB010010051.1, read on the forward strand.
AAGTGATTCGCGACATCCACAACATCAGGTTTAAGTAAACTCTAGTATCGTCGATAAAAACCAAAAGTAAAACCATTCGGACTTGGAGACTTGTTTAAGCCACAATCCCACACTGCTCCTTTAATTTCCTCCTTCATGAAAGGTCTTTCTAAATTATTCTTTTGTTCTATGGACAACTTATTGGGAAAATCCATATCAAGAATAAAGCAGGACAAACATAGGTTGTTGAACCAATCTTTGAAATGAGTAAGAAACTCGTTTTTCACAACTTTAGACCCTATAATCCAATCATACCATCAACAAGAATGCCACGAATGGCAAGATTGTTCCTTTGTTTATTGATGATATCAAGAAAATATTTAGAATTTTTGTCTCCTTCTATGGACCATTTTATCTTAGCTTTTTTAGCCAATTTGAGCGAATCAATGTTCTTTAAAGCTGTTAACTTGTGCATAATGTTCATACATTCTTTTAAAGTTTATGAAGATATAGCATCAGACGTGTATTATTTGGGAAAATTTAGTTGGAAAATGTAGCATCAGACGTGTGTGAGTGTATGTCGTATACAACGTTTAACCAATCAATTAGCATTGTTATAAAAAGTGTTGCTAACTTTTCATTTTTCTAAATTATTATTTCTTTGTTTTGGTGGTGCTTTACTTTTTCATAGGACACGAAACTCATCTACTCATATATATAGCGAGATCAAAGTGATATTTAATAGAAAAAATTATATGTTTGGTCTCTATGGTTTACACTAAATGACATGTTTCGTCCTTATTCGATTTTTAAGTACACTGTTAGATATTAGAAAAAGACTCGGTCACCCCATGTATTTTACTGTTCAATATAGCTCGTAGTTTAATAGGTAAACGTATGACTTTCGGTATTGAACCGGGTACTAATACCCTGTGTATAGTAATGAACTATAAATACCTCTTCCAACATTGGAAAGAAGGTAAGCAACTAGTCATTTACAACACTCTTAAGTGTGTTTTTATTAGTTCTCTCTCACAATTCTCTCTCTAAACTTATCTCTCTCTAGATCTCTCATAGAGCTATACATGGATTTATGTGAATTAGGAACCTACAATTGGCATTCAAGCAACGTGCGGATTTGTGGTTGAAATCTAGTGGTTAAACTAAATCAATTCGTCTATTTTTGAAGAAAATAGATCCCGAACTACGTCTCAAAAGGCTATTTTGAGCTATATTTGTTTGGTTAATCTTTGAGTATTTTTCGTGTTATAGCATGTTCAACATGATGTAGTGTTTTGCCATTCCCAAAGTGAAACTAAGCCTCAAGTTCGATTTATAAGCTTAATAAAGGTTTGTGTTCTCAGTGGAGTTTGCTTCTTTCTTGATGCGTGCCGCGAAGAAATAGATGTTATGGAATGATTAGGCCAGTATAAGGTTTGCAATAGTACTTGATATTTTAGCTTTGTTTCGTGTTAATAAGCATATTTGGGCAAATTGGCTAGAAAAGAATGTATTCTTGATGGAGGTTTGAAATTATTAAATGATATTCATGCCTTCGGTTTGACAAAAGATAGGGACAAGATCCGGATTTTTTAGAGAAAAAGGTACCGGCTCGTGTGACCAGGTCAAAGGCATTTGCTTATTTTCTTGCCGTGAGTTTGCTTATCACGCGAGTTGCCTTATGCACGGCGAGTTGCATATCAAGGCGAGTTGCTAAAAAACGTCGAGTTGCTAACGGCGAGTTGCTAAACGATCGCGTTGCTAACCGTCTAGTAACCAAACAGCGATTTGAGTTATTTTATTAGGGCAGGCGAAGTTTGTCAAAGAAGCCAGCGGTTTGATTATTCTATTACACCGGGCGGTTTGCTTACACTAGCAAGCGGTTTGTATAAAAAAAAAATTAATTTTTATCCTATAAGCCTGTTTAGCACATTTTTACACCAATTTAAATTTGGTAATAGGGTAAAAAATTTTGTTAAAAAAATCAAATTATTTATTGGCGGGAAAAATTAAGAAAAAATTAATTTTTCAATAGCTTTATATTTTACTAATTTTTTTACACAAAATTTAAATTTTGGTATAAGGGTAAATTTTGTGTTTGTCAAAATTCAAATATTCGTAGGGAGCCAAATAACAACCACACGCTAAAACAGGACTTAAACTGTCATTAATCAAACAACAAACCTACAATAACATCACAACGATAATCATTTCACGGTTTTCTATTGATTTTGTAAAATCTCCGTTAATCTTTAATCTCGGTTTAATCTAGACTTGAAAAATCCCCGTGAACGTTAATTGCATTTAAAACCACAACAGCAATCACATTATGGCCTACTTAAATCCTTAAATTTTATTTCACACGATCCGAATTTCATGGACATCTTCTAATTTTCTATATTCAAAAGAGAGAGAGCACAACTGACGTCAAAAACGACTCGCAAAACGAGGCACTCCATCTGCATTCAGGTTTGAACAACTCGAGACACATTTTCAGATCTCTAACGCCTTTAAATCGCCATTATGCTGTTTGATGCATTTAAACGCATCATAATCGCTCAATTCTTTGGTGAAGAGCATCAAGACTTTCAAATGAAGATGTTTCATAATCAGGATCAGTTAAAGGCTACAACTGAAAAGAGATAATCTTCATGGGTTAATGCAAAGACTTGTCTTCAAGCACTCAGAACACAGCTAAGGAATTTCTGCCTCAAAGGGGAAAAGCAACGGATCTTTCTGAATCAAGGTTGGCAACAAGACTTCGAATACTTCACAAAAGAAGCGCGTGTGAATCTAGAGCGTACAGACGTGAGTGTACTCGAGACCTGGATACACTTGAAGCGGTCAGTCATAAGTTGTAAATACATATTGTGTATACGCATGAATGAAAATGAACTTAAATGTACTAAAGGAGAATGGAAGTCAGTTGCAATGGATGAAATACTTCCATGGAGCATCAAATTAAGAAGTCAAGTGTCAAGATGCAGTCTCAAGATCTTCAGATCATATCCATTTCAAAGCAATGGATGACACAGCTATGATTGTATCAAATGGCGTATTTGATAGATGGTCCAGAAAAACCACAATGCATTCAGCAAATCAGAGATTGAAACTCAGATGCAAAGGCAAGAGGAAAAGGTCAATATGCGTGAAGCAGTTGATGCTGGGTTGGTTGTCACAGAAAGCAGTGGGACAAAGCCCGACAAGCAGGATACAAGTAGCAGTTTCAGGAATAATACACACAAGCAGTGATGCAGATATCGGGACCAGTAAATGACGAAAGACCATTTGCTGAGGTACAAATGACTGATCTACCAAATAATCGCTTGCTAATTAACAACAGCATACTGAGCAATCTGAACCCAGTTAATGAACACATACACTGTTGGAAACTATTGATAGCAATACCAACTCCCCCACTCCAACTTCAACAAATAAGTGTCATAGGTGGAGGGAGAGATTGACCAGTATGCTTTGCTTTAAAACCAGAGCTTCCTCAAAACGAAAGATATGGTTGATAAGGAAATTTACAATGAACTTTCAAAAATGGATTTTACAACTGGAAAACATTGTATTTCACTTGAAATACAAATTCAACAAAAGGAAGAAAGTTTTCAAAGTAACAAACCATGTAAGAATCAGGAATTTCCTGAATTTTCAGAATTTTTTTTGTGATTAATGATTAAAGCCTCAGCTACAGGCCAGAACCACACTAATTTTGCAACTTGATAGAACAAATAAAAGTGGTGAAGAAACAAGTAATGAAGCCAAAGGTTAAAATAACATCGATGTATTGAAACTATTAACATCGAATTAGAACACCGAGTGGTGTGCTAAATTAACTTGCAAGCAAATGACAACTCATAAAGAAAATGAGCATCTTGAAAAAAGAAAAAAATGGGTATGGGGTGGGTGGGTGGGGATCAGACTTAAAAGCAACTTTATGAATCAATTAAAAAGACACGCATTCAGAATAAAGACAACATGAATCTTTAATTTCTCAAATAAATTCCCCCCCCCAACAATCTTGTCGAAAATGCTGATTTAAAAAGCTCAAGATTCAGGAAAAGGTTTTTGCAAATGCGGTAATTAAAATAATGAACAAGAAAGTTAAACAGGAAATATAGTAGTTCTAAGTTTACCAAAGCATCAATCTTGGGGAAACCGCCTTTACAACCATCAAAAACCATTTAGTTTTTAAGATATCCGAATTGCGTATTCCGATCTGAACAGACCTAGAAATTCAAGACCACAGGTTTTGCCTCCCAAGTTGAAGAGACAATGATTTGTCAAAAACAGTCACTCCTCATTATTGCCTAAAGGTTAGAGATCCAGCGTCTAAAATGATAAGCAGAAACCTCACCAGTGAATGCACCTAACTACTACTCTAGGAAAAGTCAAAAAGAATCGTATGGTTCTAATGAATGATCATCGCGAGACTTTCAAGAGGAGCAAGGAAAATGACACAAACAAAACCGGATACCTAATCATAGGGAAATGTGCCTCTACTAGAGCACACTGCACTCCTTAATGATTGTACACCAAAATTTAGAAACATAATACAGGAGATGTTCTCCTAGTATCTAAGTGAAGTTGTGGAATGTCCAAATGTGAGCCTCAAGTAGATCACTCAAGGAATTCTAGTTTCTTCTTGGACTCCAAAAAATCTAATTTGTTCTATATTGTCATAAAATAATATCTTAATACAAATCATGATGATAGTAATAAACAAAGATCCTGAATAAGGTGAATTCATCGTGCTAAAGTTTAGCCCCCAAGATCAGAAACAAAATCCCGTTGAACCAAAGAACCACACTCATATAACCTTGGTAAGCAAATGTATAGGACAAAGTTTTCTCTTCAATAAAAGTTTTTTTTTTCCGTCTGTGCATGAAAACAACACACTCCAGATCTTATCTTAGTTGGAAACCAACGGGTAAATTTCAAGATTGTTAGTCCTTAGGTTGATACCTAACTGGAAAGGTGTTCATAGATAGTGCACAACCAAAGTTGACAGTGAACCACCTAATGGTTTTCAAATGATATATCACTAACCCATATGAATGCAACCAAACTTTTTGGTTAGTGCAGGTACTACTAACTCAAAGAGCAGGTACCTCTGTCCAATCCTTTTAAAGGAACACCTCAGAGTGTATTGTTACCAAAAAGACTGACTCTCATACTTCAGGAGTTCCACGGAATTTTCAAATCTAATGAACATGCTTCACCAATGATGTCCTGTTCACATCAGTTTAGGCCTCGTTCTTCATCTTGATGTCCGTTTTGACAAAGGAACAGTTCAAGTCCTCGTTCTGTCACAAAATATGTTTGGAACAACCGTTCAAACCTCGTTCCTTAATGTCAAATCTGTTGGCATCTGTTCCTTAAAGTAAAGAGAAGGTGTACGCCTTCCAGAGGAAAAGAAATGTAACGTGTCAGTGCCATTATCCTTGACAACGCAAGAGAAATCTTTTCGGTCATTAGCTAATATAACAAACTTCCAAGTTTTGACTCATTTGTAAAGGCTTTAATCAATGTTTGATGCAACCCCATCTTCAGATAAAAGGAAAATGTACTGTTAGTGCATTTATCGTTAATAACAGAAAAGAGAAACTTTCGTCTAGAGCTACTTTCGAAACACTCCATGTTTTGTGAGTTACACAAGTTGTAATTGCTTTCCGTATTCTTTTTGGTACGAAACCAGTTTTATTTTTCAAAGAAAAAGGAGAGTGTACGCGTCAGTGCGCTTTAATCTTCAAAAGAAGAAGAAATCTTTCTTGTTTTTGACCATTCTCTCATTAACAAGCTTCAAATTTTCCCATTGCTTGTTCGTTAGTTAAGTGGACCCACTTACATTAGCATGGTTATTATAATTCACTAGATCAAAAATGGCAATCGCATATGCAATTTTTGAAGGGGAGAATAGTGAATTAAATGTGATTAAAATGGTTTATCTTGGTCTTTGAATGTGTATAAAATGGTCAAATGTGAAAGTGTAGGGTGTTAAATCTGTAAGGTGTTAAATCTGTCTGTAGGGTGTTAAATCTGTCTGCTAGGAGATTAAGATAATCTAAAATGCCTTGGATCTTGCTTAATGTTAGATAGCGGTTGCATATTCTTGATGGCGGAATGTTAACCTACTGTATGGCGGTTTGGTGATCTGTTGGGCAGCGTCTTAGGCTAATTGTCCATGTCTTGGCCCAATAAGCCCAATAAACCTCTTAGGCCTATTCCAAAGGACCATTTGTCTTGTTGACTCTCATACAGGCTTAGTTAACTTGTCATTGAGCCTATCAGATAATCTCTAGACCATCGACCAAGGTTGACCAATGTTGACTTAACCCAATGTCCAGTGACTCTAATGTGGAATATCTTCGTGCTAATCTGAATATCAAGGGCATGTCAAACTCAAGGCGAACATCTTTATCTAACGTTGATTATATGCTATGTTTGTCTATCTTTGTTGATATTCTTTAACAGATACGATGGCAGAAGAGAATATTCCTGCACCTGAACCTACAAGATGAGATGAACAGATCCTTCATTGCTCAGAACAGTTACAGATTGGAAAGGGAAACCTTCTCTAAGATCTACAGAAGTTGCAGAAGAATCATATCTTCCATATTTCAGTTGATATTTCAAGAACACAAACTTCGTTAGGGCATTCACTGCATCAGCAAATTCCCTTCTATCTACATTCAGTTGTTCTGGAATACTCTGACTCATGATGCAAAGACTGGGGTTTATAGTTTTCAAACTTGATGAAACATGGTTACTCTTGAGTGCAGATCTTTTCGGAAGCCTTAAGAGAATCACTCCTGCATGCCAACATCGTCCCTAAACAGACTTAGCTTTGAATTAGGTAAATCTATCAGCTTAACTTAAGCAGAAGAAGAAAGCAGTTGTAAGAGAAGTTCATGCTACTCCATGCAAGAATTGTGTCTGGACCAACCCTTGAGCCATGCAAGAAGAACCAGACTGGATCAAACTCTGGAAAATTACATGTTCTCTTTGCTTGGACCAAACCCTGCGCACATTGATATGAAGTCCTCGCGACAAACCTACCCAAAGGTTCATGAAAACCTAAAGCTCATAACAGACGAATTTGGTCATCGAAGAAATCCAGAAAGTCATTCTGGATCCTACTTCTTCCATAAAAATCCTCGATGACACCTTATAACTTTAGGGATCAATTTCTTTATGACAAACCAACCGAAGATGTATCAGGAAAATCTAAAGTTATAAGGAGTCTGATTCCACCAATACATGATACCCAAGTCATCAACCGTAACCGTCAACTCCTCCAGTAATTCTCCCCTTCACAGATGACTCATCTATTAAGCCGTCGTCACTGGTCTCTCCTCTCCTCCACCAATCAACACGGAAGCTAACAAACAATCACCACATCTCTCCCTGAAATCACTCCATTCATCGCCTTCATCTAAGAATTTGCAAGATTTTGTGCAAGAATTGTCTGAAGTAAAGAAGACTGGTCACCCTCTGCTGATGTTTTGGCTTTTATGTAGCTTCCGTGTTGATTGGTGGAGGAGAGACCAGTGGACGGACGGCTTAATAGATGAGACTCTGTTGAAGGGAGGAAAAAAAAAAAAAAAAAAAAAAAAAAAAAAAAAAATAAAAAGAAAAAACAATTAACAGGAGGAGTTGAAGTTACTGTTTGATGACTTGGACCTGTATGTGGAATCAGACTCCTCTATAACTTTTAGATTCTCCTGATCATCTTCGTGTAGTTTGTCATAAAGAAATTTGATCCCCAAAGTTAAAAGTGTCATCGAGATTTTTCATGGAAGAACGTAGAACCAGAATGGACTTTTCTGATTTTCTTCGATGACACATCGCCCCTGTTAGTGAAAGCTTTAGGTTTTTTCCATGAACCTTTGGGTAGGCTGTCGCGAGGAATTCATCATCCATGTGCTCAGGGTTTGGTCCAGCAAGAGACACATGTAATTTTCCAGAGTTTGATCCAGTCTGGTCTTCTTGCATGGGCTCAGGGTCTGGTCCAGACACAACTTGCAGATAGCATGAACTTCTCTTGCAACAGCTTCTTCTTCAGCTTCAGTTAAGCTGATAGATTTACCTAATTCCAAAGCTAAGTCTGGTTTAGGGACGATGTTGTCATGCAGGAGTGATCTCTAAGGCCTTCCGAAAAAGATCAGCACTCAGAGTAAACCATTTTTCATCAAGTTTGAAAGCTATAAACCCCAGTCTTTGCATCATGAGTCAGAGTATTCCAGAACAACTGAATGTAGATAGAAGGGAATTTGCTGATGCAGTGAATGCCCTAACGAAGTTTGTGTTCTTGAAATATCAACTGAAATGTGGAAGATAGGATTCTTCTGCAACTTCTGTAGATCTTAGAGAATGTTTCCCTTTCCAATCTGTAACTGTTCTGAGCAATGAAGGATCTGTTCATCTCATCTTGTAGGTTCAAGGTGCAGGAATATTTCTCTCCATCGTATCTGTTAAAAGAATATAACAAAGAAAGACAAACAAAAACATATATCAACGTTAGATAAAGATGTACGCACTTGAGTTTGACATGCCCTTGATATTCAGATTAGCACGAAGATATTCCACATTAGAGTCACGGGACATTGGGTTAGTCCACATTTGTCAACCTTGTTCGATGGTCCTAGTACATTATCTGAAAGCTCAATGACAAGTTAACTAAGCTTGTATGAGAGTCAACAAGACAAATGGTCCTTTGGAATAGGCCTAAGAGGTTTATTGGGCTTATTGGGCCAAGACATGGACAATTAGCCTAAGACGCTGCCCAACAGATCACCAAACCGCCATGCAGTAGGTTAACATTCCGCATCAAGAAAATGAACCAGCTATCTAACATTAAGCAAGATCCAAGGCATTTTAGATTATCTTAATCTCCTAGCAGACAGATTTAACACCCTATAGACAGATTTAACACCTTACAGATTTTGACCATTTTATACACAGTCAAAGACCAAGATAAACCATTTTAATCACATTTAATTCACTATTCTCCCCTTCAAAAATTGCATATGCGATTGCCATTTTTGATCTAGTGAATTATAATACCAGCTAATGTACGTTGGTCCACTTAACTAACGAACAAGCATGGGAAAATATAAAGCTTGTTAATGAGAATGGTCAAAAACAAGAAGATTTCTCTTCTTTTGAAGATAAAGCGCACTGAAGCGTACACTCTCCTTTTCTTTGAAAAACTGGTTTCGTACAGAAGAATACGAAAGCCATCGACTTGAGCTAACAAACATTGAGTGTTTCGAAAGTAGCTCAAGACCGAAAAGATTTCTCTTTTCGTTATTAAGGATAAATGCACTAACACGTACATTTTCCTTTTATCTGAAGATGGGGTTGCAATCTAACATTTGATTACAAGCCATTACCATGAGCTCAAAACTTGGAATGTTTTGTTATATTAGCTCATGACCGAAAAGATTTCTCTTTTCGTTGTCAAGGATAAATGCACTGACACGTACACTTTCCTTTTCTCTGAAGGCGTACACCTTTCTTTACTTTAAGGAACAGGGCTTGAAGAGATGCCAACAGACGCCATTTGACATTAAGGAACGAGGTTTGAACCGTTTTGGGAAGAACGAGGCTTGAACTGTTGTCCAACGACATCAGTGAAGAACGAGGCCTGTAATGATGTGAACAGAAATCATTTGAAGCATGTCATCAGATTTGGAAATTCCTTGCAACTCCTGCGTATGAGATATCAGTCTTTTTGTAACCAAACTCCGAGTATTTCCTTTAAAGGATTGGACAAATGTACCTGCACTTGAGTTTAGAAGTACCTGCACTAACATAAAGAGTTTGATTGCATTCATATGGGTTAGTGATATCATCATTTGAACCATTTGGAGGTTCACTGTCAACTTTGGTTGTGCTATCTATGAACACCTTTCCAGTAGGTATCCACCTAAGACTAACAGTCTTGAAAATTCTACCCGTTGGTTTCCACCTAAGACAAGATCTAGGAGTGTGTGGTTTCTCATGCCACAGCGGAAGACTTATTGAGAGAAAACCTTTTGTCCTATTACCATTCTGCCTTACAGGTTTATGAGTGTGGTTCCCTTTGGTTCATCGGGATTGTTGTTCTGATCTTGGGGGACTGAACTTTAGCACGGAGGAATCACTTATTCGCGGATCTTTATTATACAATCATCAGGATTTGTATTAAAGATATTTTTATGACAAAATCGAACAACAAATTGTTTGGAAAGTCCAAGAAGAAATTAGTATTCCTAGAGTGATCTTACTAGAGGTCATCCATTTGACATTTCCTCCATACAATTAGATACAGGAGAACTCATATATTATGTTTCTAGGTTTTGGTGTACAAGATTTAGGGAGTGCAGTGTGCTTAGTAGAGGCCATCAATCCTTAGGACTAGGAATCCGGTTTTGTATTGTGTCATTTTTCCTAAGCATACTCTAGAAAGTACGCATGAACCATATCATTAGAACCTTCGATCTTTATTAACTATTCCCTGAGTAGTTAGGTGCATCACATGATGAGGTTTTGCTGCAGCAGATTTCTCTAAAATTTAGGCAAATTATAGGAAGTGACTGTTTTTGACAAATCATTTTTCTCATCAAATGGGAGGCCAAACCTGGTTTGTAATCTAGGTCGTTCAGACGTAAACGCATTCGGTTGTCTAACAACTAAATGGTTTCTAGATGGTTGTAAAGGCGGTTTCCCCAAGATTGATTCTTTGGCAAACTTAGTATCCACGCTATTTCCCTTTTATCTTTCTAAGTTCATTTTTTAATGCCGCATTTGCAAAACCTTTTCTGATTTGAGCTTTAAACCAGCATTTTTCGACAGACTTTTGATTAATTTGAGAAATTAAAGATTCACTGTTGTCTTTATTCTGAATGTGTGTCTTTTTAATTGAATCAAAAAGTTCTTTGTAAGTCTGTTTCAAATGCTCATTTTCTTTATGTAGTTGCTCATTTGCTGCAAGTAATTTAGCCACACTGTTTCTAATTCGATGTTATCGTTTCAATCACATCGATATCAATTTTTAAATTTGGCTTCATTACTTGTTTCCTTCCACCTTTCTAATTGGTTTCTTCAAGTTGCAAAATTAGTGTGTTCTTGACAGTAGCTGACCTTTCAAAGTCATAATCACAAATAAAATTCACGAAAATTCAAGAAATTCCTGATTCTTAAATGTTGTTACATTGAAAATTCTTTCCTTTTGTTGTTTTGTATTTCAGTGAAATACATGTTTTTCTAGTTGTAAAAATCGTTTTGAAAGTTCATTGTATATTTCCTTATCAACCATATCTTTCGTTTTGAGAAGCTCAGTTTTAAGCAAAGCATCCTGGTCAATCTCTCCTCCCCTATGACACATATTTGTTGAAGTAGGAGTGGTATTGCTATCAATAGTTTCCAACAGATGTGTGTCATAACTGGGTTCAGATTGCTCAGTATGCTGTTGTTCATTAGCTAGGATATTATGTAGAGCAGTCAATTGTACCTCAGCAAATGGCTCATCGTCATGTACTGGTCCGATATCTGCATCCACAGCTTGTGTGGTATAACTCCCACTGCTTTCTGTGACAACCAACCCAGCATCAACTGCTTCACGCATATTGACATTTTCCTCTTGCCTTTGCATCTGAGTTTCAATCTCTGATTTGCTGAATGCATGGTTGTTTTCAGGCTCTATCAAACTGCCTTTTGATACAATCAAGCTGTCATCCATTGCTTGAACTGGATTGATCTGAATATCTTGAGACTGCATCTTGACACTTGACTTAATTTGATGCTCATGAAGTATTTCATCATGCAACTGACTTCCATTCTCCTTTAGTGCATTTAGTTCATTTTCTTTCATGCGTAATACACCATATGTATTTACAACTCTATGAATGACCGCTTCAAGTGTATCCAGGTTCTCGAGTAACTCACGTCTGTACGCACTAGGTTCACAGCGCGTGAAGTATTCGAAGTCTTGTTGCCAACCTTGATTCAGAAGATCCGTTGCATTTACCCCTTTTGAGGCAAGAAATTCCTTGAACTGTGTTCTGAGTGCTTGAAGACAAGTCTTTGCATTAACCCCATGAAGATTTTCTCTTTCAAGGTGTAGCCTTAACTGATCCAGATTATGAAACATCTTCAATTTGAAAGTCTGATGCTCTTCACCAAAGAATGAGCGAAATGCTGGTTTAAATGCATCAACAGCATAAGGCGAATTAGGAGATAGAGATCATAAAGATGTGTCTCGAGTTGTTCATCCCATGTCAGGCAGTTGGGGAGTGCCTTTGTTTTGCGTGCCGTTGCGTGTTGAAGCTCTCTCTTCTTTTAAATTAGAATTAGAAGATTCCATTGAAATTCGATGTGTGAAATAAAATTAAGGATCTTAAGTAGATAATGTGATTGATGTTGTGGTTTTAAATGCAATTAACGTTCACGGGATTTTACAAGTCTATGATTAAAACCGATAAAAGATTAACGGGATTTTACAAAATCAATAGAAAACCGTGAATGAATAATCGTTTGATGTTAAGGTAGGTTTGTTGTTTGATTAATGCAGTTTAAGTCCTGTTTAGGTTGACGGTTTGTTATTTGGCCTAAAAATATTGAACTTTTGACCAAAACACAAAATTTTCCCTATTACCAAAATTTAAATTTTGTGTAAAAATTAGCTAAAAAAAAACTATTGAAAAATTAATTTTTTTTTTTTTTTAATTTTTCCCGCCAAAAATAATTTGAATTTTTTAACAAAATTTTACCCTATTACCAAAATTTAAATTTGGTGTAAAAATGAGCTAAAAAGGCTATAGGAAAAATTAATTTTTTCTTAACTTTTCCCGCCAAAAGTACTCTTTTTTTTTTTTTTTCAAACCGCCGCCAAGGGTGTTGAGCAAACCGCCGCCTTATCTGTTTAATCAAACCGCTGCTTTAATATGAGTAACTCGCCGGGTATTATTATAATAGCAAACCGCTGCTGAAATTGACAACCCGCCGTGTATTAAAATAATGCAACTCGCCGTTTTAACAACTCGCCGTTTTAGCAACTCGCCGTTTTAGCAACTCGCCGTTTTAGCAACTCGCCGTTTTTGGCAACTCGCCGTTTTTGGCAACTCGCCGTTTTTGGCAACTCGCCGTTTTTGGCAACTCGCCGTTTTTGGCAACTCGCCGTTTTTGGCAACTCGCCGTTTTTGGCAACTCGCCGTTTTTGGCAACTCGCTGTTGACCAGGTCAAACCGCCGTTGACTATTTCCTTAAATCGTGGATCTTGTCCCCTACTTTGTCAAACCGCCGGCAAGAGATATTATTAAATAAGCAACTCTCCACCAAGAACACTAGGGACGATTTTACAAAATTATCAAATAAGCTTTTCTATACGAATCAAAGCTCTAAACATGCAATTTACTAAGTGGGTATATCAGTTTAAACACCTTAACACGTCTTCTTTGAGAATCGACAAAATTAGGCAACTCTCCACGAAGAACACTAACTTTTAAAGGCTTATAATTCGAAACCTTGAGCTTGTATAACAACACGAAATGATACCAACCTAGCCTCTTTTGATGTGTAGAACAAGAAAAGATCAAGATTAACAAAACTAATAGCAAAATCAACAAAATGGAGCCGTGGGTTTTTTTTCTTCAAATATAAGCACGAATTTGAGTTATTTAACATATGAATCAATCACGAATCCTCCCCATCGGCTCTAGATTACCAATTGTGGTTCCCTAATTCACACAAACATGTATAGATCTAAAGAGATCTAGAGAGAGAAAGTTAGAGAGAGAGAATAGTTGAGAGAGAAAAGGAAAACCACCACTTAGAGTGTGTGTAAATGACTAGTTGCTTGCCTCTCCAAAGTTGGAGAGGTTTTTTAGTTCTTACAATACACGGGGTATTAGTACCAGTTCGATACCGAAAGTCAAATCGTTTACCTATTAAACTACGAGCTATAATGAACGGTAAAATACTGGGGTGACCGAGTCTTTTTCTAATATCTAATAATCTTTATTATTCTTGAAAGAGTATCATTTCACAAATACTTTTTGGTAAGAAAACTCAAAATAGAAAGAGAGATAAAATTCATACGCGAAAAAGCAAATCTAAGTATAGTCAAAAAAGAAATGCCAGAGCATACAAAACAAGATCAAAAGAAAAAGACGAATAAAGTGTATGGCATGTGCCCGAAAAAGCAAGAATTGACACATGAGAAAGAAAATGATCAGAATATGCTAAAAAAGAATTGCCAAAGCATATAAAAACAGACAGAGTGGAAAGAGACAATTTTTTATATAAATGTGTATTACATAAACTTTATCTCATTTCACTAATCACTTCATGTCATCATACAATATTCCACATGGCTTAACAAATCATTCCAGCTGCTCAACTTATCCCTAAATTTTAAGGCATTGGGAGATGCAATAATTATGTTGTGCTCCAAAGTATCCCATGCTCACCAGAATGCAAGATAGTGGGACAGATCTTACTTGATCATCCATTGAGTTACGCTCTTACTACTGTCGATGTTCCATTCGTATACCTACAACAATTCTGGAAGACAGTTAACAAGGTGCCTGACACCAAGGATACTATCAGATTCAAGCTGGACACACAAGATATTGTGTATACTGTTGATATATTTTGTGATACTCTTAAACTGCCAGTGGAAACTCCAGAAAATCCATTCATTGCACCAGTCAACATTGAGGTTATTCAATCCTTCATGCAGAGGGTTGGCTATCAAGGTATTGTTGATAAAGTGAGTGCCTTCTTTACGAAGTTTTTTGTTCAACCATGGCAAACAATGTTCAAGGTGTTCAACCGTTGCTTGATTACTCGAACATCTGGGCATGATCAAACAAAGATCAACATTCTTCAACTATTTCATGCTGTCGATAACCGCAAACATGTTGATTATGCTGCTCTTCTCTAGTGGGATTTCATGAATTGTGTATTTCAGAAGAAGGATATCATCTAGTACTCTCGCTTCACCAAGCTTGTAATTGATGACTTGATGAATAAATATCCATCCATTTCTTCGAGATTTTGAGGGATTATCAATTCCATCAGGCTGATATTCGTTGGTGTGTGTTTATTACTACGGGGAATGTGATAGTCCGAGGGATGCTGATTCCAGATGCATTCTTGACTAAGGAGATTCGTGCAACTAATGACTATAAGGAGTATGAGACGGTGTTTGTAAACGTAGTTGTTCCAATGAATCAACCACAAATGGTTGTTTCTACCTAAGGAACGCATAGGTCTACACCTAGAGCCCATAGGACACCACTGCTGCTAGTCCTCAGGGGAAGAAGATGAAGCAAAGTGATGGAGAGACAAGTTCACCACAAAAATCACTTAAAGTAACTATCAAACAAAAGTAGGTGGTCGATGGTGAAAAGGATGAAGAATCATATGCTGATAAGTTTGCTTCTTCTATGCTTCATGATGATGTTGATGATTCCGGAGATAGGATAGAGCCCGGGAGTCATAAGGAACATCTGGAAGTTGTTGATGATGATGATGATGATGAAAATAAGGAAGAGAAGAAAGATGATGAGATGGGTAGTTTGGAGAATAGAACTAAGAAGATGCAGACACCAATTCCCATAACACCTAGATCTCATAGGATAAGCTTATCTTTGGATTAGACTATTGTTCAAGAATTGACGGACAATGTATCACCCTCAACTACCACTACATCTAAAGATCCACACAAGAACAGACGCATTTCCAGCAAGTATAGTCATCTTCCAGAGAGCGCTCACGGGATGTGCAGGCATTAACAAGGGATATATGATTAGGACATGAAAAGAAAGTGTGTGACAACTGATAAATTCTGGGAAAAGTCCTAGAAAAAGCTTGATCAAGTTCTTCATGAAATTGTACCTCAACTTGCTGAAAAAGCCACCAATGATTTGATTGAAGGAAATTTGAAAAGAGTTGGTGGACGACATCATATTTAAGTGGTTGATGTTTTCAGAAAGTAACTGCTTTATTTCCAATAATTTGAAGCACAAGACAACTCAGATCATAGAAGACTTTTCAAAAAAATTATGTATAGAACAATGTTATTCAAGTTCATCCTACCATAACTACTTCAACCGATACAACTTCATCAGCTGATCTTCAACAACAATTGTATTTGAAGATGAAGTCCAATCTTCAAGATCAGGCTAATGATCCAACATTGTGGGATGTACTAAAGCGTAAGTTTAAAAAGTCTTCCACCTCTAATACTTCTTGCAGGGATGATGATTTTCACTCACAACATTATGATGACCATCAAGATGATGATGCTCCTCCTGAGGGGGAGAAAAGAGTGAAAAGACACAAGGCATCTAAAAGTTCAAAGTCTGCAAGGGGTTCTTCATCAAAACGACCAGCCAGAGAATCCATAACTTATGTAACCAAGCAACAACAACATCAACAAAAAGAATGGGATGCATGGGAAGATGAAACAATTATTGATGAAGATGAGGTGATTCCTAAAGATGAAACACCTGAGTTGATAACAAAATTTCAAAATAATGATATGTTAAGTAATCAATTTAGAAATATTGAAGAGTATGCCTACCATTTGGAACAAACAACAAACTTTATAGAGAATCAGATGGTTTGGGAAAGCAGACAAGAGGACATAAGACGATCAATACCAAAACCTCTCGTTTTCTATGGACCACAAAGGAAACCAAATGAATCTCTAAGGTATTTGTACAACAAAGATCTGTTCTTTCTAAAGAATGGAAATACTAAGGAGAAGAAGTATATTCTTTCACTCCACAAGATACACGCATAACTATTTCTAGATGCTAATTTGGAAGAAAAAATGAATCGTCGGGTTCGTAAAGAATTCAAGAATTTTAATGAAGACGTACAATTGTCAATTCAATATTAGAAAGATTCATGGCATAAAAGAGTGTACAAGCAAAATCAAAGAAAAATCAGAGACAATCCTGAAGATTATTTCTCCAATTATAGGATTACAGAAGTTGTCAGAATTATTACTGATCAACTATATGGTTTGGACTTCATGGAACAAATACTTGTGATGAGAGAAAATGATAAGCCGGATAGTTTTTTTGAAGCTGACTTCAAGTATCTGAACAAAAATGATATTAATAACTTGTATTATCTCTGCCGGAACAAGAAGGTCAAAGTTGATGAATTCCTTAATAACGTTCATCAGAAGTCGTGTGATCTGGGAGAGAGTTCATAATCTCCAGTTGGGTATAGAGAGTTATCAAATCAGGGTAAACTTAACTGCACCAACATTAACATTTCCTGGTATTGAAGCACATGAACCGTACCCAATAGTAGACAAGCCAAATACGGGTTTGATTTACTTAAACAACAAAGATGAGAAATGGGTTATGTATTTGGTGGAGATTGTTAAATTACTGTATTGCTACATAGAAAGAGTCTTTAAATGAAGTAACCTAAGGATCTTTCAAAGTCATTTTTGAAGAAACCACCTCGGCTAGGGTTTTGGAATTTTTAGATCTTGACTAATAGAGCATCGAAAGAGAAAATCCAAGCGTCTAAGTCACGACAAACAAACTGAGAAGGTGGATCATTTGTGAATGGAAGACAATTCTACCGACGATGAAGCGTCTATAATAATCAACCCTTAGGGGAGATTAGGTTCAAGAAAAGTGTTTATTATTAAATGAATTGGTCTTTGTATAGTTTATAGTTTTATTAGTAATTATAATGTAATAAAGTCTATCTTGGTCAAAGTTAAGTAAAGTTGACATTGTTTGAGTAGAGTCAGGAAAATAGAATATGAAACAACCAATAAGTATAAATAACACTAGGAGAGGTATGTATACTTGTTTTTTCCTTTTGTTACTCAATTTCTCCCTCTCATTTCTATTTTCCCTTTTAGATAAAAACTTTGTAAATAATAAAAAATACTCTCTTAGCTCCTTTCTCTTCATTCTATAGCTTTCGTAGGAATTACTTGCAAAACATGACATATAAAATGATGTATTTAACTTTGCTAAGTCTTTTAGAGAATTTTGTGATAATGGTAGTGGCAATGTGATAATTCTTGTGTGCAAACATTTGTACAGTCCTGTTGCCTTCTTCATATGACCCCTCTTGGTTTCTGACCATCATCTTTTGTTCACTTAATAGCTCTCATTGTCGCTAAGGTTTTTTTTCTCCATTACCATCCACTCCTGGCTTACACCGGGAGAAGTGATTGTTTACAAATGAATGACTTGGTTGTATTTTAACCCTACCTAGTTAGGTATTTTATTTATGGGTGGTTAATATTCTATTTTCGATCTCTAGTCAACAAATGGTCATACTGTACGTGACAGTCAATATTACGTGGCACTAAGTATTGGAATCAGGAAGTGGAATAAAAGTAGGGGACAGGGGTCGATAACTTCACTTCCTGGTGTCCAAGACGTTAGTGCCACGTTTTATTGAACTGGTCAGTAAGCTTGACCATGGTTTGACTAGAGTTAGGAAAATAGAATATGAACAACAATAAATATAAATACCTATCTAGGAGGGTTATTTATACAAGTCTTTACATTTATAACTTCACTTTCTCCGGTATGTGAAGCCTGGATGGTTTGGTATGAGATAAAAAACTTAGGCCGGGATAGGAGAGCTATTTAGTGTAGCAAGTTGTGGGTAGACCATGAGGGGTCATATGAGAGCAACAGGATGGTCAATGTTGGCACACTAGAATTATAACAAGTGCCACTCCCATTAACAAAAGTTTCTCTAAAAGCCTTTGCAAAGTTAATACATCATGTTATATGTCATGTTTGCATAGTAGATATCATACGAAAGCTATAGAATGAGAGAAGAGGAGCTAGAGAGTATTTTTTATTATTTTCAAAGTTTTTATTAAAAAGGAAAATAGAAATGAGAGGGAGAAGTGAAGTGACAAAAGGAAAAAACTTGTATAAATACCTCTCCTAGATGGGTATTTATACTTATTGTTGTTCATATTCTATTTTCCTGACTCTACTCAAACAATGGTCAACTTTACTTAACTTTGACCAAGATAGACTTTATTACATTATAATTACTAATAAAACTATAAACAAAACTATACAAAGACCAATTCATTTAATAATAAACACTTTTCTTGAACCTAATCTCCCCCTAAGGGTTGATTATTATAGACGCCTCATCGTCGGTAGAATTGGTCTTCCATTCACAAATGATTCCCACCTTCTCATTTGTTGTCGGTGACTTAGACGCTTGGATATTTCTCTTTCGAATGCTCTCATTATGTCAAGATCTAATTCACCAAGCCGAGGTGGTTTCTTCCAAAAATGACTTTAAAAGATCCTTAGGTTTACTTCATTTAAGACTCTTTCTAATGTAGCATTACATAATTTAACAATCTCCACTAAGTACATAACCCATTTCTCATCTTTGTTGTTTAAGTAAATCAACCCGTAGTTGGCTTGTCTACTATTGAGTTGGTTTCATGTGGCTTCAATACGGGAATGTACATGTTGGTGCGGTTAAGTTTACCCTGATTGATTTACTCTTCTATACCAACTGGAAATCTTGAACTCTCTCCCAGAAACAATGACTTTTGAAGACGTCATAAGGAATTCATCAACTTTGAACCTTCTTGTTCGAGCAGAAGATATACAAAAGTCTTCAATATCATTTTTGTTCAGATACTTAAAGTCAGCTTCAGAAAAACTATCCGGCTTATCATTTTCTCTCATCACAAGTATTGGTCCAAAGATAATTCGACCTCTCAAACAATGACTACAGCTCTTTAAATAGAAAACGGGTCATTATTTGAGGGGGAGAAAGTGTCAAATAATCTTTTAAACGGTCTTTCAAAATAAGTCAAGGATTAAACAGTTGAAGTTTTTGATAATGACAGATAACAATTTAAAGGGAGTTAATTCATATTAACTACATGTGCCTTAGATGTCATTTGCTTCAAACTTTAGGGACTTATTTGCAATTGAAGACTTAGTGAATTCAGGCTTTAAACTACATACGACTAATATTGCCAACGCGTCATAGTTTGTAAAAAGACTTAGGAATGTTTGGAAATTCTTTCGTAGTTTAAAAAGCCTTGAAACTGATTCTCACGGGATAGATTTAAGTTTATTAATTCTGCGAACACGATCTCAAGCATGTGTGCATATAAGATTTTTCTGATTCTGAGGTATCGAAAACATCAAGGGGAAGGAGTAAATACACTGAAAGGTACAACAACTACACGTGATAGAATCCATAGCCTTATTTAATTGTAGGCCATTCCGGGAAGACAAATGTCTTATCCGCAGAGAAAATCAGTGTTTTATCGTGTTACTTTCCGGTGCGCTATTCCAACCACATAGGAGAAGAGATATCTTGTCATTTATGGTATGCATCAGTTGAGATACCAGGGAAATGTGTTGTCAGAAGATTGATTAGAGCGTGAGAAGATTGGTTACTGATTCAATTAATGCTTCCTTTAACAGTCAATCACCAAGCGTGTTTTTAAAGGAGTAGAAATATTTGATCAAAGAGGGACATATTGGTATGATAAGTATGATAATTCCTCTAGTTAGTCAGTATCCGATAGAAAGAAAAGTGTACATTTGGGACTTAGTTGTCTTAGGTGTTATCAGTTCGTCTACTGAGAGGGAATAATTGAGATATCCGGGACTTAGTTGACTTTGGTGTTTCAATTCATATCATCACTATCATGTTAAGAGAAATTAGACATCCGGGACTTAATTGACTTTGGTGTTACGGTTTCAAATTAATTGTGTACTTCATCGATTTGGGCGTCAGACTTCAAGTATTCTTAATGCAAATTGCAAGAAGGCTATGAACCTACTCAAGAAAGGATTGCTGATTCAAGGGGAAGCTAAGACAACTTCCAAAAGGAGAGTATCGAGACGGACTACAGACTGCTTACATGGACAAAATGACTATGTCATTTTCGGTTTGAACATTTTCAGGTCCTGTCTCATACATAATCTTGTGAATATATAAATGTGTAGTGTAGACTTAATTATAGGCTAATATAAATAGTGATTGAGTACAAATTTTCAAGAATTTCTTAGAAAATTCAAAATCTTTCAAATTACAGTACTCAGCACTATCTTATATATCCTTCAATGATTGAGGGGGAGCATTAATATGTTCCAAACACGGCTTGTGAATAATTGGCACACTTTTCTCCGAAAGTTTATAACATATTTAAATCAATTGATATCCAAAATGTCAAATGATTTGAAATTTTTGATAAGGGGAGAAAAATGTGATTAAAATATGTAATGTGATCATATTACTCAAGTGTATACTCCACCAACATGTGCTAAACAGTTTCGAATACCGATGCACATGTTGAGGGGGAGCTTTTCTGAAAAGCAAAAACAATCGGGTACTAAACACTTTGATAGTTTTATCATAAGTACCTGATTGAGTTTTTCAACAGTGATTTTATGGCAAGGTGAACTGTACCAAAAGACTGACCATGTATTTACTGTTATCGAAGTTATAAGGATGGTAAGGTTAGGTACTCGTTCCCATGATCCTGCCAGAACCGGAGGGATCTACCCAGGGACTATCCACTAGTTAGTGTAGAAGTCCTTAGGTATGATAAAAAGGAGTAAATGTGAGGAAAAGGGAATAGTGCCGACTGAGATGGAGCTAGTACTTGAATAAACCCAACAAGGTTCTAGTCATGAAATCTTGGTAAGCACTAAAGGGGTTGAAGAATGAAAAAGAATTGTACGGATAAAGGGTGTAAAGAAAGAAGCCCTCCATACACTTAGGCAGAAACCGGGTCAATACATATGCTGTCAAAATCACTAAAATGATTGCTGACATTGAAGTGACATCATGGACCCAGTGATGCAATGCACAACCCTCCCAAGCCACTCAGAATCTCTCAAAAGATTTCTGTTTCATTTCTCACGGAGACTAAACATGTAATCTACTGACTCACTCACTCCGAGTAAGTCGGTATTGAAAAGGTGGCAGTCAGCTCCAGCCTCCGATCACTAATATCAAAGCGCACTTTCGAGTCTAGAGCCAAGAGATCATCAATTAATCTCGTTAGGACAATTCCAATTTACTTGTTATTCACACACTGTGATTACAAGTTTTATCATAAGAGTCCTACGCATTATCCTTGTGATTTTGCCAGAACATCTGAGTGATACGTAAGTATTCACAGTGAAGATGGAAATCCTGCTTGAGCCAACTTCAAACAAGCTCATGGTAGGTGACTTGTGAGATCCTTAATGGATCAAACTTGTGAAAACTGGAAAACAACAACGGTGCGATTCTACATGAATCAAACTTGTTCCAGTATACGAATTGACGGTTATTGGACTTTGGAAAACAAATAAAACTTTCGATGTGTTACAAAACTCTTTTGTAAAGTATCGCATCGATTGTTTTTACAAACCAATTTTCTCTTTATTGCTAACTGTTTTATTACAGGAACATTTAAAGATGGAGATGGAGATACCGTGTTCCAACAAAATCAAGTTCATAACCGCGTGCTCATTCTCAAACGACTCATTCGAAGATATCATGAAAGCTCAAATATCTGTTATTAAAGCTTCCGCAACTCTGAATATTCAAGCTTTCAAGATCAAGAAAAGTGTGAGCATATCATTCTGAATGACACAAGTTCACAAGATGGCAAAAGATCACATGATAATGATTAGAGATTATGATTGGATGATGATCTCAAAGAAGCTCAAAGATCACATACAAGTCAAGCTAAAGCCTAAAAGTCTAAAGTTCACTGCTTCAGATTCACAAGATATGGATAAATGAAATCAAACGTCTACGAGCTATACATAAGATCAATCTGAAGATTGAAGAGCTTAAGTTTAGTATTTTCAGGGGTGACCTCCCTTAGGGGGAGATTGTTAGATATTAGAAAAAGACTCGGTCACCCCATGTATTTTACTGTTCAATATAGCTCGTAGTTTAATAGGTAAACGTTTGACTTTTGGTATTGAACCGGGTACTAATACCCGGTGTATTGTAAGAACTATAAATACCTCTTCCAACTTTGGAAGAGGTAAGCAACTAGTCATTTTACACACACTCTTAGTGTGTTTTTCTTTTCTCTCTCAACTATTCTCTCTCTCTAACTTTCTCTCTCTAGATCTCTTTAGATCTATACATGTTTGTGTGAATTAGGGAACCTACACTTTGGTTCCTGCAATACCAATAGTTTTATTCCCTGCAGCAACTGGCACATAATTCATAGATATTGACAAAGAATCAACATCAAAAAGCTAGTCTGGTCCATTTCCTTTCACATTAGGTGTATTTTCAAGAAATCTAATGTTTAAGGCCTCTTCAACTATCTTGGTCCTCTTGTTAAATACTCTTATAGCTTTACTAACCACAGAATAACCAATAAAATATCCCTCATTAGCTTTACCATCAAACTTGCCTAGATGATCCTTGGTATTTAAGATGGTAATAGGATACCTAAAAGGTTTCATGAAATCTATCAGTGGAGGTATTCCATGAATAAGTTCATAAGGTGTCTTGTTATGAGGCTTAATGACTAAGACCCTATTTAGCACATAACACGCATTATTAACTGCCTCAGCCTAAAAGGTGGTTAGCAACTTATAGTCTACTAACATAGTTCTTGCAGCCTCTATCAGTGTTCTATTGTTCCTCTTAGCTACACCATTCTGCTAAGGAGTCCTAGCCATACTGAATTCCCTCTTAATCCCCTTCATTTCACAAAACTGGTTCATTATACTATTCTTAAACTCAGTTCCATTGTCACTCCTGATAACTTTTACTTTATGATCTAGTTGATTTTCTATTTCTGTTATGAAGGTCTTTAGAATCCTACTAGTTTCATCCTTAGTGGCCAAAAAGAATACCCAAGAAAATCTACTAAAGTCATCAGTGACTACTAGGCAATAAGAATTTTTCATTAAACTGTTAACATTTGTAGGACCAAATATGTCCATATGAAGCATATGTAAGGGTTTGCTGATTGAGTTCACAAGCTTGGTCTTATAGGAGGCTTTGTGTTGCTTTCCTTTCTGACAGGCAACACAAGAATGATCATTTTCAAAAATCTTTAAAGGTAAACCTTTTACAAGGTTTCCCTTCACAAGTTTATTCATTGTTTTAAAATTAATATGCCCAAGCCGCCTATGCCATGTATTGGATTCATCAATTATAGCCTTAGCAATGAGACAAGTTAAACCTCCAGTGGGAACAACACTCTTTAGGTCAACACTATAAATGTTGTCCTTTCTTAGAACTCTCAGCAATACTTGACTTTCATCAAGTAGCTTAAAGTTAGAAGATAAGACAAGACACTCAGTGTCATTAAAAAGAACATTGTTCTTTTTGTCCCAGATTTGTGACACACTGAATAGATTATACTTAAGCTCCTTACAAAAGCACACATCATCAAAATCTAGTGATCCTATTTTGATTTTACCTTTTCTAGAAATTCTTCCTTTACCATCACCAAAGGAAACAAATCCACCATCATAATCTTTATATTCATCAAGATAGCACTTATTTCCTATCATGTGCTTGGAACAACCACTGTCAATAACTCCTTTTTTCTTTGTACTCCTTCTGTTGTGGGTTGCCATGCAAATAAAATAAGAGAATTTAGACTCTTTTAGGGATCCAAGCCATTATTGACTTGGATCTGCCTCGTGCATCAATGTAAGAATATTTCTTTAATGTAGTTGATGCACTGCTATTATTGGCTTTCCAAACCCAGCATGCTAAGGCCTTAACAACATTAGCCCCTTTTCCCTTATTTTCACTTACTACTGCTCTATCCCTAGCAGTAGTATGTTTTACCCTGGCAGTATTAACATTTGTGTTGATAATACCATTCTTGTTTGCAAAATGTTTGTTAGAAGGCCTTGAACTTTGTGAATATCCTCTTTTGAAAGCATTTGTTTTTGTTCTAGGATGGTTCATAATTGGTTTTAAGGCAACAGTATTAACTGATCTAACAGTATTAACTGCTTTTATGTTAGCAGTATTAACTGGTCTGACAGTATTAACTGCTGCACCAGCAGTACTAAGTTTCCCTAACTTAGTTAAAACTGCTTGTGGAACAAAACTTCTTTTGGGGTGAGGGTGAGTTATTTTATTAGTAAAGATTTTGTGATTCACCCTTCTTGAGTTGTTCCACACTGTCCTTTCAACCTTTTTATCACATACATAATGTAGATGCTCAAAACTACCACAAACATAACAAGCTTTATTAGACATTTTAAAATCACTTCCTAGTCTTTGGGACATAAGATTTTTCCAATTTCTTTGGTTCCCTCTAGGATGTTGTTTGTTTTGTTTAGGAGCATCTGTTTCCCTAACAGTCTTAACATATTTTATCTTTTCAGTGCTAGGTCTAATAGTATAATCTATCTCACTTTCATCATTAGAGTTCCAATCCTTAATGATTGGAGCACTAGTGTTGTTCATCCTAACAGCATTAGATTCAATTGTGTTGGAAACACCCTTATTTTCTACTATCTTGTCATTACTAGGTGTAATAACAGTAGTAACATCTAAATTTTCACTTTTAACTATTTTATTCATAAATGTTAGATCAGGTTTGCGAGGTATGAAATTTCCTGTTAGAGGTAGGGGGAACATAATGATATCTCTTATCTGATCCAGACTTATCAGTTAAATTTACAAAACTTTCTACTGCAGGAGAAGCTGCAATAGCTGCATCATATCATAGTCCTATTTTAAACTTGTCAATTACTTGACTTTCCAGTATGTTATTTAAAGACTTGGATGAATTTTTGAAACTTTTATAATGTTTGTTTTAACTGATCTCTTTCTTTTTTTGCTTTTTCCAAATTCATTTTGTATTCATTTAAGGCATTATCTCTTAGTCTAACTTCAAGTTTTAAAACATTTATGCTCTCTTCAAACACAATCTCATTTTTCTTATAGTGAGCTAGTCTAACTTCTACTGATTCTAAACTTGCTTTATAAGATACTAAATTAAATTGAGACTTTTTGTAATCAGAAGACAAATTATCATATTGTTCTTTAAGAGTAGCATAAGCTTTTACACATGTTTTAGAACAAGAATCTACCTCAAAAGCTGAACTAGAAGAACTTCCTGAAGATGTAAATGCCATCAATTCATGGTTTGTAGGTTGCTCTTCTTCAGCTTGGTAGCTTCAATCATATCCTCCAATTCCATCTTGAGCTATCAAGGCATTCTGAGTAGGAGTCTCCATTGCAATAGTTCTTGTATTATTCTCTCTTCCTTTGTTCTCCTAATTTCTTGGAAACCTACATTCTCTTGCAAAGTGTCCATGTTTATGACAGTTGAAGCATTCCACTTTTGACTTGTCAAAACCAACTCTTTGACCATTTATGTCTAGCTTCTTTCCTGTTCTCTTGATAAACCTTCTTACTCTGATTGTCAGCATGTCCATCTCCTATTGAAGATCCATTTCTTCCAGATCATCAGGATGAAGTTATTCCAGATCTTCTTGAGAAAGTTGAGGAGAGTTGGGTTGACTTGCAAGGAAAGAACATATCATAGCATCACAAAGATTATCTAGAGATATAGAGTTAACACCATTACCTTGAGTATGAGTAGTACTAACTCCAAGAGCACTATCATCTGCTTTGTTAGTGTTGTTGGTGTTATTAGTGCTGTTAGAGACAAAGGCCACATTCTATGAATTTTGAATTGTGCTTGATGAACCTGTAATTTCAAGTTCATATATTTTCAAGTTATTATACAAGTCATCCAAGCTGATGGTTTCAATTTCCACCTTATTCCTCTAGATTAAAGCATGAGTATTCCATTCAGATGGAAGACTCTTCAAGAGCTTTAGGTTCATATCTTCTTGGTTAATCACTTCTTCTTGGATCTCCAACTGACTGATAAGTTTTGTAACCTATCAAAGGTTTGATCTATTGTTTCTGAACTAAATGCAACAAAGTTCTCATATTGTTGTTGAGAAAGTGTCTTGAATCCTTTTTGGACTCCTTATCCCCTATTCTTTTCTATATAGCCCTCCATAGCAACTTTGCATCTTGATATGAGTGGAACTTCAGTTGGTCTTTGTTTGGAAGTGCCATCAACAGGGTTGCTCTTGCTTTCATTTCATTTCTTCTATCCTGTTTTTCTTTAGCAGTGGTGGGTTCATACACTTGTTAAACTGTTCCAACAGTTCTTCTGAGCACTTTGTTCCCATTCTTGATTACTTCCCATAAGGAGTAATCAGTCATAAGAAAATATTATTCTATCCTCATCAGCCAAAGATCATAGTCTCCATGCATACTTCGCCTAGTACAAAACTCAGTATACTTTGCCTAGGTATGAATACTTCGCCCAAGCAAACTTTTAACCACATTCAATCTTCACTTTTAAGCATCAAAATTAGTTTAAACATGAACTTTAGCAACCATAATGTTGATCCTAATGAATAGACATTTAACTCCTTAGCTTGTAAGGTTTAGTACCCTTGGATAAATCCAAAAATACTAAGAATGAAACTTTGATTGAATGATATAAACTATGCAGAAACTAGTTTATATCACTAAGAAGTATTCTCAATGAAACAGTAAAGTATGTTTTGACATAAAGATATAATCAACACAATAAACTTCAATATATATTAATACGATCACTCTGACTTAGTGATAGGGTTTACAACCTTGAAGCTATGAACTCTATGGAAAACTATGATGGAAAACTTATATCTTTCTATACCCTAGGATCCCCTTTTATATACCAAGGAGTCCTACACGGCTTACAATACATTCCTAACTTATCATGATCTTTTCTATAAATAAATGTAATCTCTTAATCAAATAAGTTATACATATCTTTTACAAAAATAACTTAATACTTATCTTTATCTCTTTAATCTGTCTTTATCCTCTTGACAGCAGTAAGTCTTCTAGCAGTTGTAATTCTGCAGCAGTTATATCTTTATAACCAGCAACACAAATTGAGCATAAGCAGTAGTAAGTACTAGCAGTACTAACTTTACGCTAACAGTTGTAACTTTACTTTAGCAGCACTAAGTTATACTAAAAGTACTAAGTTACACTAGCAGTAGTAACTTTTATACTAACATTACTAACCACTTAGCATACTTTCAGTCTTCAACTCTGAGCAGTCTTAACTTCTACTGATAGTAGAAACTCAATACTAACAGTACTAAATTATACTAACAGTAGTAACTAGCAGTGGTAACTTTATACTACCAGTACTAACTACTTAGCATAATTTCCATTATGTACCTGAGCAGTAGTAAGAATCCTTGAAGTCTTTTAAGTCCCAACAATCCTCCCCTATACTTGATGTTCATCTTCTGAATCTTTAAGTTTCTTCATTAAAAGTCTTCATCATACTCAGGAGGATACATTCAAACCTTTTATTGACCACTTTGATGTTTTACCATAAGCTTGAGCAATTGATACCACATCTCATTCTAATGATCAATTTGAAGTTTCTTGTTAAGCATATTTGTGATTATAATTAGTGTGAGGGGGTATCTCTTTTCAACTAACATAAAGATGTGAACATTTCTAAACCTTACAAAGTGCACTCCACATGAATCAATTAACTTTCAAATGGTCACCTTGTATCCTTGTAGATTTCTCCATACATCACTCCTTATGTCTGGTTCAAACATGACTTTCAAATCACCCTACAGCACTCTTTCATGTTTATCTTCAGGTCTTAAATCACCATGCTTTGTTTTGACTAACTTCCAAAGAGTCTACAAATCTTCTCTGTCAATACCCTGAAGTAGTCTAATCATTAAATAATGTCTCTTGGAACTTCCATCTGCGCTTATCAACTGATAATGTACCATTATTCCTTCTTTAAGAAGCTTGTAATCAACAATCACTGGTGGTTTGGTAGCAAGTGGTATAACATTAATTGCTATATCATCATCCTTTTTAATCACCAAAAGCTTTTTCAATTCAGCTATATCATATGCTTCAACTTCTTCATACTCATCAGTTTCTTTATCATCCTCTAATTTTTGTCTCTTTGGAGATTCTTGTTGTTGCTCTTTTACTGCTCTTTTCTTACCAAGACTCTTCTTTTTGCTGCTTTTAGTTTTCTCCTCGCTACCTTCTACCTTCTTTTCATTGCTTTCTTGTGCCTCTGAACTCATAGCCACAAAGGTATTTACCCTCTTCATCTCTTTGTCAAACAGCTTTTGAATTTCATCATAACTCTTTCCCATTAGCTGTTTGTGTTTGTATCCACCCATGTGCTTAAGATATGTAGACATTTGACTTCTCTTTTGTGCCTTGGTAGGAGGTCTATTTCTCTTTTCTTGTACTCTTAGTGTAGCAAAATGTTTTCTTCTTTTCTTCATGAGTTCCATAAACAATTTTCCTTTTTCTTCATCTATCAACTCCTCTCTTTCTCTTGTTTAGAGTCTCTCAGCCAGTAATCTATCAGCCTTCATCATAGCTTGTGTATTTTCCCATGATTCAATCAATGCTATGTTGGCTTCTTCTTGCTTTTGCCTTTCAAGCCTTTCTTCTTCTATGATTTTAGCATCTAACTGAGCTTGAATATTTCTTGCCAAATCTTCATCAAGAGCAACTTGATCTTTCTTTGTCAAAGGTCTCTCGGGCTCTTGCATGATGCCTTTTCCTTTGTCTTTGATTGAGGGTTATGTGATAGAAATTGTTGGTTTAGATACCTGCTTTTCTAGATCATGAAAAACAATTCCCTTTGCCTTGGGTTTGGCTGCCTGAGCCAAAGTTTCTTCAACAGTTGTAGGAATTGTAGGAAGAGCACTATCTTCAACACCCAACAGAAGTAACACTTCACCATCAGTTACTATTCATCATTTATGTACTCTGCTCTTCTTTCTCACTACGTTGTAGCATCCACAAAACATCTCATCACCGTCCAAAACTCCAGAATCAAACATTAAGTCCTTCATCAAGCCTTTATCTTGAGTTTCCATACTAGAGTTACCTCAGCATCATCATCAATATCATTTAAATCTCCTCCCATGTTTGGATGCATCCTCCCTGAAGTACCTACAAACTAATCATTTGCAGGATTCAATCTTCAGCTGCACCAACTTTCCTTTAATCTGTAAGCCTTGTGTTTCTAAACTTTCTCCCTTTTCTAGCATCTACCCTCTTCTTTAGACAAGCACTCTCAAAATCTTGATTAGATTTAGCCTATTTTCCTAAGTCAAGAAACCAGTTTTTGCAATTTGGTACATAAACCAACAAATCAATAAGTGCATGCAATCCTCACCAATGGGTAGTGGATCATTGAAAGGTATGGGATACACTTCCTTCATGCTCTGTCACATCATGAGACAACTTCTGCTCCTTCCTCTGTTTCCTCTTGGACTTTTTGTTTCTGCATGGGTTTGATAGGATGTAGATTCGTTGATCAACAATGGATATTTAATTAGAATCAGTTAGATGGTCTGAATCCTCACCCACTTCTTCAGAAGCTTGAACCATCATAGTATCAAATAGAGGTGTTATTCTCCCAGAAAAATCCTTTCCTGCTCTTTTCATGTTAGCAAATTTTTTTTGTGTGGAGGGTAATAACATAAATCTCCTTATGATGTGACATGTCTCCAAGCTGTTGATTGATGAAAACTTGTAGAAAATTGTGGATACAACAAAATTTAACCCCTCCATCTAAGTTTTTTTTACCATAAGCATCAAAAAAAGTACTAGACAGAAAAAAATTTTGGTTTGTTGCCAGATATGGATCAAAGAACCATTGTACTAAGAATATCATTCCCCTTCAGTGGATTTTGGGCACAAGGTGCTTTAGTAAAGGTATGAATTAAAAACTTCCATTACGGAGAAAAGAAAGCTTTATAAAATGTAAGCCTTTGATAAGGTTTTTCATACCCCATCTTTGCTAGTTCTTCAAAAATTGTAGTAGTTGGCAAACAATCAGTACCTTCTGCATCTTCCAAGTGAAGATCACTTCTAATGCTTGACTCCGTGATGATCATCTTCTTCTTATCAATTAGGGCTTGTAACTGACGTACTCCGTTAACTGTCTTGACCGTTGCTGTTGCCCAAAACTGTTCAATACAAGATGTATAGATAAATGGATTGACAGTTAAAGCATAATGAATAGAACTTGCTTTCAAGAAATCAATAATCTTTGCAAACCCATCACTTTCTATAGGTTTTTCCAAGAACGCGACCACATTGTGCATTTCAGCAAACTTAGGGCTCGACATAATGATGATTTTAATGATCAAGGATGAAACCCTGAATTGAAGTATTTATAAAATCACCCTCAGCAGCAGGAACTTAAACTGGCAGCACTAATTGATGCTTAACAGCATTAACTTAAACCGACAGCAGTAAGTTAAACCTAGGAGCATAAACAAATACGGACATCATTAATTGAAGCCTAACAGCATTAACTTAAGCTTAGCAGCATTAAGTTAAAGCTGAGCAACATTAAATTTTAATACACCAGTAATTACCCAAATTTCATTCCAAAAAGCAATTTTCATCATCAAATTTGATTCTCACAAGCTCTCTTTCTGTTTTATGCTCACAGTATCTCTCAATTATTTTTGCTCACATAATCACTCATTTTTTTTATTCACACATCTCTCTTTCTATTTTTAAGCTCACTTAATCTCTCATTTCTTTTGGCTCACCAAAACACTCTTTCTGTTTTTATATCACAAATCTCTCTATTCTTTTGAGCTCACTAATGCAGACAATTTTGTACAACGTGTCATCAATTCCATAAGTTGCATACTGTCCTTCCCACTTCCAAATGTGTTAACTTTTGAGAGAGGTGGATCATTGGACTGTTTAGATGTAGTCTCAAACCTAGTTTGAGCATCTACATCCCCCAATATGGTATCTTGGCACCTAGGACCACTACCTGAACCAATTCCCTAAGAATTTGGCTCATTAAGTATTGCCATAGATTGGGTCTTAATTTATGTTACCACTGTCTTGCTTTGCTTCTAAGCTAGAAGCAGTAGTGGCAGCCCTTTCCATTCTGTCACCCAACTCCTTATAGACAGCCTCATCACCAACCTTTTTCAGGGGGACCACAAGACTGAGGTATCTTTGTGTCCTGACCTCTTTTGATTTGCCTAGGTGTTTGACACATCACACACTTGTGCTTGATATTACATGTCTTTTCATCAATTTTTGACTGCATATTGACAACATAATCCTCCCCTCAATTCAATACCTGAAACTCAATATGCTTTGTTGGGTTTATTGATTTGATGATTACAAAACTACATGTGCTTAAATGAAGAAGAATGACACAACAAGGGCTTAATATTAGCAACCTCCTGTTGTGGATTTCCTGCAAGACTAGCTCTAGCATAATCACTATTTGAAAAAGCTTCCAAGTCAAATAGTGAATCTCTAGGATACCAAAGGCCTAATTTAGGTTGACCTTTTAAGTATCTAAAGATCCTCTTCACAGCATTAAGATGTGAAGTCTTTGGAGTAACTTGGAACCTTGCACAAGCACAAACAGCAAACATTATGTCTGGTCTAGAAGCTGTTAAGTACATCAATGATCTAATCATTGATCTATATAAGTGTACATCCACATCCTCAGCTTCTTCATCCTTTATCAATGCCTTATTTGTCTTCATTGGAGTGCTTGATGTCTTTACTGAGGCAAAATCAAACTTTTTTCAAAATCGCAGCCACATATTTATCTTGGCTGATAAAGATCCCATCACTCTTATGTTGAACCTGAAGTCCCAAAAAGAAAGAAAGTTATCCCATAGAACTCATTTGGAACTTATCATGCATCAGCTTTTCAAATTCAGTACTCATTTCTTTCTTAGTTGACCCAAAGATGATATCGTCAACATAAACCTGTACTAGCAGGATATCATCTTTATGTCTTTTAATGAACAATGTTTTATCAATTTGACCCCTGTGAAAACCATTGTCCAGCAAATAAGTTGACAATGTCTCATACCATGCTCTTGGGGCCTGATGTAATCCATAGAGAGCCTTTTCTACCTTGTAAACTTTATCTGGAAAGTGTGGATCTTCAAAACCAGGAGGTTGACAAACATACACCTCCTCTTCTATCTTTCCATATTGAAAATCACTCTTCACATCCATTTGGTAGACTACAAAATCTTTGAAGGAAGCATAAGCCAGAAATAATCTTATGGCTTCAATCCTTACAACTGGTGCAAAGACTTCATCATAATCTATACCTTCATCTTGAGTATGTCCTTGAGCAACCAGTCTAGCTTTGTTCTTCACCACTATGCCTCTTTCATCCTTTTTGTTTCTAAAATCCCATTTAGTACCAATTGCCCATTTGTCTCTTGGTAAATCAACTAAGGTCCAAACTTTTAGTAGTTTAAATTGTAGAAGCTCATCCTGCATTGCTTCCACCTATCTTGGATCTTTTAAAGCTTGAACTGGTTTCTTGGGTTTCATTTGAGATAAGAAACAGGCAAACAAACAATTTTAAAAGTCTTTGTGATTTATTCTCCTAAGCTTGTGAACTGAGGAAAACAACTCATGTTCTTCATTTATCTTGGTCATGTGTCTTGTCTGAACAGGTTTTCTTAGACTTCCAATCACTTGTTCTTAAGGATGATCTTTAAGGAATTTTATGAAAGGGGCATCAGAAGCTGTATAAGATGTATCTACATTGTTTATGTCAACTTCTTCTTCTAAATCTTCATCATCATAAGCATTTCCAAAGATGCTAGTATTATCCATTGAAGACACATTTGGAACAGGTGGAAGGGTAAATGTATTTTTGAAAGGAGAAAATCGTTCAAATAGATGTTCTTCAAATGCATTAGCAGTACTAACAGAAGGTCCAGTATTATTAACTGGTGGTGATGGAATAACATTATCAAATGATGGTCCAACAGTACTAACAATATTAATACTGTTAGGACTAGTAGTATGCTCAGTCTGCATTTCCCTTTGATTTAGCCTTTCAGACTCACTTCTTGTATCTTGTGCGTCCTTTTCATTTTTATTAGAAGCTCCTCTTTCATCCATTTCTGTAGGCTTCATCCCAGCATCCCCTTCACTATCCTTAGGACCTTGAGAGATTAATGGATCAGTTGTGCATAAAGGTATTAGGATATACTCTTGTTCAGGTTCTTTTTCCTTTTGAGTATGACCTGCAACAATGTTATCTTTTGTTCCTGCAATACCATTAGTTTGATTTCCTACAACAACTGGCACATAGTTCATAGATATTGTCAAAGAATCAATATAAAAAAGCCAATCTGGTCCATTTCCTTTCACATTAGGTGTATTTTCAAGAAATCTAATGTTTAAGGTCTCTTCAACTATCCTGGTCCTCTTGTTGAATACTGTCATAGCTTTACTAACCACAGAATACCCAATAAAATATCCCTCATCAGCTTTTCCATCAAACTTGCCTAGATGATCCCTGGTATTTAAGATGGTAACAGGACACCCAAAAGGTCTCATGAAGTCTATCAGTGGAGGTCTTCCACGAATAAGTTCATAAGGTGTCTTGTTATGAGGCTTAATGACTAAGACCTTATTTAGCACATAGCAAGCAGTATTAACTGCTTCAGCCCAAAAGGTGGTTGGAAACTTAGAGTCTACTAACATAGTTCTTACAGCCTCTATCAGTGTTCTATTCTTCCTCTCAGCTACACCATTCTGCTGAGGAGTCCTAGCAACGTTAAACTCCCTCTTAATCCCTTTCATTTCACAAAACTGATTCATAATACTATTCTTGAACTCAGTTCCATTGTCACACCTGATAACTTTTACTTTATGATCTAGTTGATTTTCTATTTCTGTTATGAAGGTCTTTAAGATCCTACTAGTCTCATCCTTAGTGGCCAAAAAGAATACATAAGAAAATCTACTAAAGTCATCAGTGACAACTAGGCAATAAGACTTTTTCATTAAACTCTTAACATTTATAGGACTAAATAAGTCCATATGAAGCATATATAAGGGTTTGCTGATTGAGTTCACAAGATTGGTCATATAGGAGGCTTTGTGTTGCTTTCCTTTCTGATAGGCAACACAAGAATGGCCATTTTCAAAAATCTTTGAAGGTAAACCTTTTACAAGGTTTCCCTTCATAAGTTTATTCATTGTTTTAAAATTAATGTGCCTAAGCCTCCTGTGTCATGTATTAGATTCATCAATTGTGGCCTTAGCAATGAGACAAGTTAAACCTCCAGTAGGAACAACACTCTTTAGGTCAACATTGTAAATGTTGTCCTTTCTTGGAACTCTCAACAATACTTAACTTTCATCAAGTAGCTTAAAGTCAGAAGATAAGACAAGACACTCAGTGTTACTAAAACTAACATTGTTCTTTTTGTAACAGATTTGTGACACACTGAACAACTTATACTTAAGCTCCTTATAAAAGTACACATCATCAAAATCCAGTGATCCTGTTTTGATTTTACCTTTTCTAAAAATTATGCCTTTACCATCACCAAAGGAAACAAATCCACCATCATAGTCTTCATATTCATCAAGATAACAATTGTTTCCTGTCATGTGCCTGGAACAACCACTGTCAATAACTGCTTTTTTCCTTATACTCCTTCTGTTGTGGGTTGCCCTGCACATAAAATAAGAGAATTAGACTCTTTTGGGGATCCAAGCCATTATAGACTTGGATATGCCTCATGCATCAATGTAAGAATATTTCTTGAATGTAGTTGATGCACTACTGTATTTGGCATTCTAAACCCAGCATGCTGAGGCCTTAACACCATTAGCCCATATTCCCTTATTTTCACTTACTACTGCTCTATCCCTAGCAGTAGTATTTTTTACCCTGGCAGTATTAACATTTGTATTGAAAATACTATTCTTTTTTGCAAAATATCTGTTAAAAGGCCTTGAACTTTGTGAATATCCTCTTTCGAAAGCATTTGATTTTGGTCTAGGATGGTTTACATTTGGAGTTGAGGCAGCAGTATTAATTGGTATGTTAACAGTATTAATATTGGCACCAGCAGTATTAACATTTATACCAGCAGTATTAATTTTGCCTGTCCCCTGCTTGTGGAACAAATCAATCTATTAGGGTGTGGGTGAGTCATTTTATTAGCAAAGTCTTTGTGATTCACCCTACATGTGTTGTTCCACACCTGGTCTTATAACCTTTTTATCACAAACATAATGAAGATCGCTCAAACTACCACAAATAAACAGCTTTATTTAATCTTTTTTTTATTGTCATCCTAGTCTTTGGGGGACATAAGATTGTTCTAGTTTCTTTGGTTCCCTCTAGGATAGTGTTTGTTTTGTTTAGGTGTTTCTACCTTCTCTACAGTTTCCCTAGCAGACTTCACAAATTTTATCTTTTCAGTGCTAGGTCTAACAGTTTTATCCTCAACATTAGGTATAAATTCTACCTCACTATCATCATCAAAATTCTAATCCTCAATGACTGGAGGTCTAAAGCTGTTCTTCCTAACAGTTTTAGGTTCTACTACATCACCATTACTTTTTACATCAGTAGACTCATGATTTGACTCAACTATCTTTACATTACTAGGTGTAACAATAGTAGTAACATCCATATTCTCACTATTTCAATATTTCATCATAATGTTAGATAACGTTTGATGGGAATGATGTTCCCTGTATAAGGTGGGGGAACTGCATGATATCCCTTATTAGATTTGGACTTATTATACTCCTGATTTTCTAACATCTTAGATGAATTCACAAAGCTTTCTACTGCAGGAGAAGCTGCAGTAGAAGAAGCTGCATTATATCCTAGTCTAGTTTTTAACTTGACACTAACTTGACTTTCCAGCAAATTGTTCAAAGAGTTAGATGAATTTTATAACCTCTCTAATGTAAGTTTTAACTCATCTCTCTCTTTTTTTGCTTTTTCTAATTTCTTTTTGTTTTTAACTAAAGCACTATCTCTTAGTTTAACTTCAAGGTATAAAACAAAAACCTTGTAGATCCTAGATATCACAAGCCACCAGGCACTGATACCAATTGTGAAGATCGTTTAAGCCCATCTAGGATATGTTTTACAGATAATATAAGTACGCAACGAAATATAAAGAACAATATATTATCAAACATGGTTTTTC
Source organism: Tanacetum coccineum (assembly GCA_026074375.1). Taxonomy (NCBI): domain Eukaryota; kingdom Viridiplantae; phylum Streptophyta; class Magnoliopsida; order Asterales; family Asteraceae; genus Tanacetum; species Tanacetum coccineum. Next base: position 71,393 of record BQNB010010051.1, read on the forward strand.
TTCATTATCATTCATATAAGTCCCAATTCTAGAACAGTTACTCTAACTACTAACAGGATCAATGAAACATTGATCTTGTGGCTACAACACTTATTCTAGGCATTTACAATGAACCACACGCCTAGAACACACACACACTTTTACTAGTCGACTATATTTTTCTGTGCACACTTAATAACACGCCTGTGAATCTCTTTATATAGAGAGATTTCAAGGCTTACAAAGGAAGATAAGAATGAATAATATATTTTAAACATTTAAGAATATCTTCTGTTATCTTTATCTTCTTAAGGAGATCTTCCAGAATCTACATATTCTCCACCAGCTTGTAGAATTCTTTAATGACAATTTTAGTCCTTTTGTTTCATTCTTTTATTTATTTTGTCTCATCAAATCTAGAATCCCAACAATCTTCCCCTATTTGATGATGACAAAACAAACAAAGTCGTGTACGAACTTCATCATAAAGCCAAAGCTTCCCCTGAAGTTGAGATGTAATCATCTCCCTGAATGAAACAAAACTTCCCCTTAAGTAGATATCCTTTGTATCATGCCACCACATATAATAAGCTGGAAATCAATAAACTTGTAATCTTCTTCCCCTTTTTATAATTATCAAATAGGGGTCTTCTGTAGATATGCAACTTGGATCAAAACAGCTACAAACCATATACCATAACTACTAATCCAGCCTTCCAATACTCAAAATACCCGCCATGAAGCATAATACGAAAAATGACTTTGAGTAGTAGAAACATAAACTAGCAGTAGTAATAAAGATCATCAGTAGTAACAAAACACTTCCCCTCAAGTGGTGCATGTAAATGGTTAAACATTTTAACAATAATCTTCCCCTGAAACCCATATGTTAACCATTTCATGAATCTTTAAATTCTGTAGGCTCTATGTAATGATTACTGATGAAGAAAACTAAGTATTACCAACTTGATGATGAAGTAGAACAACCTAAACTTGTGTCTTATATCTTACACTATCCACGTGACTTCGAACGTATACCCAAAACCAATGTATAAGTTGGCTTTTCTGCAACAAACCTTGTCTTCTCAGTTACATGTCATGTCTGTAACACAACTACATCTTTTCTGCAACAATCCAACTAAGTTGGCTTTGTAGTTTTTGGCAAACTACCAGCCATTAACAGATTTGATGTTCCTTTACCAGTAGCTGTTTGCTCTGGGATATCCAATTCTTCATTGTAAACAACAAGGTGAATTGAGAACCTTATAGTTTTTAGTATACTATCAACTATCAACGGATTTGATTTGTCTTTACCAAAAACCGTTTGCTTTTAGACTGGTCAATGCTTCATTATCATAACATGGTGCATTGATAACCATATAGTTTTTAGCAAACTATCAGCTATCAATAAATTTGATTTGTCTTTACCAGGAACTGTTTAATCCTGGACTAGCCAACTCTTTACTATGAAGCAAGGTGAGTTGAGAACCATACAATTTTTGGTAATTTGTTAACCATAAACGGATTTGAGAAGTCTTTACCACAAGCCGTTTGCTTATGGACTAGCCAATTCTTATGTCTGTTAAACATGGTGAACTGATGACCATTTGTTGTGTGGTTTTGAAACCAACACTCAAAGATCCTCCTCATCTCCATCAGAGTCTTCAGGTTCCAACTCTGCAATTAACTTCTTGACAAATCTAATCAACTCCAATGCCATAGTACTGTCTTCTTCAGATTCCAACTTCAATTCCAGCATTTGTAACAGTACTTTCTTTCTCAAAGGATACTTTTTCTCAACAAGCATATGAATGACTAATCATGCCTCAATCATTAAAGTATGTACTCCTGAAGAACCATGTAACTTCCAACTTACTATATTCCAATCCTGCTGTGAGTTCCAAAACTCATCTTCATCACTTGGATTGAACATTATCATTAAATCTCCCTAAAGTACTCTGTCAAAACCTTCAGGTATCTCATCTTGGTATCTGTCCATCACAAGTTGATATACAGTATTTAAATCATCTCTATCAAATATGGAAAGCACCCTCATCAGAGTACTAAAGTGTCACTTTTGTCCATTGCTTCTAATCACCACATTTAGATTAATCTCCTCTAAGTCTTTAGTTTTATCAAAATGTGGTTTATTTCCAAGATACTCAGATTTCCATTCTATGATAGGATAATTCTTGTCAAGTATTTCATAATACACCTCTTTGTCCTCATCTGAAACTATTGATAAGCATAATCTCAGCTCATCATTCTCTTTTTCACTATCATCCTCAGAAGTGTTTTGTCTGAATCTTCTTTTCCTTGACTTCATCTTTTTCCTTGTGCCAAGTTTTCTCTTTTTGGTACCTTCTTCTTCTTTAGTTTCCTCCTTAATACTATCATCCTACTTTATACTAGTAGCTTTCTTGTTCAAATCTTTTATTAACCTCTCATCCTCAACAGAACTAATAGCAATGAAGTTTTCATCAGACCTTTTTACCTTTTCATAGAAAACTTGTATTTCTTTAAAAAATTTAGTCTTCAAGTCAGAATGCTTATTTCCTCCAACATGCTTCAAATATGTCAATATTTGGTTTCTCAGCTGAGTTCTTGAAGGAAGTTTGTTTCTGATAACCTCAGATCTTTGTATCTCCTTTGAGCAGCAATGGTATCATGAAGGAACTTGGCTCTCTCTTCGATGGTAAACTTTTCTCTTTCTCTTCTTCTTTAAAGCTTCTCAGCAAGAATCTTATCAGCATTGAGTCTTGCCTGGATAAAGACATACACATTTGTGAATGCAGCCTTAATAGCTTCTTCCTCAGCTAACCTTTTCTTTTCCTCTTCTGCTTCCCATTCCTCTTGAACCTTTCTGGCCATCTCTTCATCATTAGCAAGCATTTTAAATTTCTTCTCAGCTTTATTTACACCTTTTGATTCAGCATTTGACTCATCTTCTTCCTCAAGATCTTTCTTGCCTTTATCTTTAGGATCAATCTTTGGAAGTGGCTTTAAAGTTAAAATTGACCTTTCAGATATAGTTCTTGGTCTATCAATATCTTCAGTATCTTTAATCTCAACTCCTTTTTGCTTAGCCTTATTTTGGCTCATTGATACCAAAAATTCAGCAATGGTTTCATCAACTCTGAAAACAGTTGCAGGAGCAGCAATTTCATCTGAATTTCCTTCTTTTGGCTCAGCAGTACCTTCATCAATCTTGTCGGTATTAACTTTTGGCTTGTCGGTACTAACTTTTGGCTTGTCAGTACTAACTTTTGTCTTGTCAGTACTAACTTTTGGCTTGTCAGTACTAACTTGATCTTCAGTACTTACTCCCTTTTCTACACTATCCTTCTCTTTTACAATTAATGTATCACCTGACAAGTGAAATTCCTTAGTTTTAGAACTTGTTTTGGGTTCCTCAACCTTGGAATCAGTCTTCCCTTCATCTTGGGCAAAAGTGTAGTCCATGGCTTCATCAATTGTTTCATCTAAATCAGTATCTAAAGCATCTCAGTCAGTGTTTATTTGCACAGATGGTGCACCTTTGGAAGATTTAACAGCTTTCCTCCCCTGTTTGGATACACTCCTTCTCTTCTTTAGTTTCTCTATATCCTTCTTCTTTTGATGTTTCTTTAACATAGCAGCCCTAAACCAAGCTTTATGGTGGTTGATTACAAGTCTGGCCTTCTTCATAAGATGTTTGATCTGAGCCTTCAAATCTTTAATTTTTGCAGCTTGAGCTGTGACCTGTGTACACAAAGAAATACAAAGATCATATACACTTTGGAGTGTCAGGCCATCCTCATTCCCTGATAGGGATCTATCACTGGATAACTAACCTCCATGATTCCCACCAGATCCCTCTAGATTAGAATTAATAATAGTATTAGGAGAAGAAGGTCTAGGAGATGGGTCAAGCTGTGACTTGGGCTGGTCTTCAGTTGGGTGAGTAGGAGAGGGTATTGGTTGAGATTCAGATGGTGTTTCTGAAACTTCACCCTCAACCTTTGTTGGTTGAACCAACATAGAGTTAAATAAAGGTGTGACATTCCCTGAAAAGTTTTTACCCTTTTTAACCATAAATGACAAAACCTTTTTAGTTAAAGTTAAGACTAGAAAGTGATCCATAGGGACAAGCACATCCCTTAACTGGTTTTTCAAAAAGATTTGTAAAAATCTTGGATACATAAGAAACTTCTTAGATGCATCCAAGTGTCTCATCATACCATCAAAAATTAATTTGGAAAAATTATATTTCTGATTAGTGGCTAAACAAATTACTGATGTGGCAATATTAGTGGGAATTTGATCCCAAGAAGTGCTTTTAAAGCTGATGCAGTGATTCATGGTATGAAAAAGAAATTTCCATTGAGGTGAAAAGAGAGCTTTGTTAAAAGTTAAAATATTTAGGTCCCCCTCATACCCTATTAACTGAATATTGTCAAATATAGCATGATTGTTCAAAGTATCTATCCCATCAGCATCATCAAAAAGAAGATCACTTCTTATTGATGCCTCTGAGATAGTTACAGGCTTGCCAGCAACAATGGCATCTACATAACTAATGTTGTTGGTTGTTCTCGACTTAACAGATGTCCAGAACTGTTCAACAAACAAAGTTGAGACAATGAGACTTATAGTGAGTGCAAAGTAGATTGAACTGTTAGTGAAAAAGTCCATAATCTGATGAAACTCAGTGTTCCCATCATTCTTTTCCAAGTAGGCAACCATATTGTGCTTTGAGCAGAAATCCAAACCAGCCATTGTGGAATTGATTTTGTTGATCGACAATGATGAAAAATTAGGGTTCGTTAATTGAAGTCGATTAAGAGAGTGTAGGTGAATAAATTGTGTAATTGAGACGTGTATTTATAGTATTAGCAATCCCAATGTCGAAGAAACCGCCAAAAATTACACTTTAGACCCCTATCGGTATTTTTCTAACGTCTTTATAGCGGTACAAACTTTGCCTGTTGGTACTAACTATAAGCCTATCGGTACTAACTTTTGGCAACCAAAAATTAAACAAGTCTGGCAACAAGAGTTCTTTAGTACCATCAATAGCTCTCTCCAATTACTCTCTAGAACCCAAATAACTCTATGAAAAACATGTCTATGTGGAATATAGACATAACTAATAAGAAGAACAAGACTAATAAAAACTAAAAGATCCTTCTATGGATTTCTATTAACCAATAATTAGAATAGAATTGTGTTTTTGTCAATCATGTATTTCCCTAAGCCATAGGTTCTCTTTATAGTCGAGAAACCCTAATCAGCATTTACTAAAAACGCTTGAGATTGATATGCATGAATATCTTCCTTATTTAGCTCATGCATATCCTCATCTCTAACTAACTAAAATCTTATCCTGGAATAACTATTTGACTCTACCAGGACTAAGTACTCTACTAGTAGGAACTAGATTTAGCCTACCAGGACTAACTATGATAATAACCTTACAAGCAGGAACTACATACCTGCCAGTAGGAACTACTACTCTACCAGTAGGAACTACATACCTACTAGTAGAAACTAAGTATTACATTTGAGGTACATATGGTGTATAAGTCTAAAAATAAGAATTTGTAGGTCTAATTAAATGGGGCATAGGTCTAGCAGTACTTTGCCACCAACCAGAAGTTACTGATGGAGAATCTCCTCTATCAGTAGGAACTGGAATAGGCCTATTTTGCCTACCAGTAGGAACTGGTGCAGGCTCCTTTGGCTTACCAGTAGGAACTTGTTGTGGTCTAGCAGGAGTAATGTTTACTTTGCCAGTCCTAAGAAGTACAGCTTGTGGGACAAACTGATTTTGATGATTAACATTATTCCTACTATGTACAGGTCCCACCACATTACCAACAGTCTTATTAGCCATTTATTTCTCATAAAAATCACAATCCTTAATAAGATGAGTACTACTACCACATACAAAACATAACTTAGAAACAGATGAAGCATTTTTCCTAAAATAACTTGCCTTTTTATTACAATAACCATTCTTATTACAAGAAGTCCTAGAAGTGTTTCCATTCTTATTAGAACTATTACAAGAGAAACTAGGTAAATCCTGAACATTAATGGTTTCTTGGATAGGTGTTCCAACATTGGACTCAATCTCAGCTTCACTCTCAGATGTGGATACACTGGAAGTTGATGCACAGGAGGTAGAATCATTTAACTTGGGCTCTGAAGAAATGACACTTGAATCACTGGAGGCAAAGTCAGTTGAGTTGACCTCTGAAGACTTGTCACTGTTATCACAAGAGACAAAGTCATTAGACACATAATTAGAGTCACCAGAGGTTGAGGCCTTTGTACCATAAGACATTTTTGATTCATCCAAGTCAATGTGATCTGATAGAGGAGTGTAGTCTCCAGAAAGAGGTGGAGGCACTAGCTTTCATACTATCAGCTTTGGCAAACCTATTGAAAAGAGGTCTACCTTCCACTTCTTCAGAGTTAGTGGTAAATACACTAAATGCAAAGTCATCCTATCCTAACTCATTTTCCCTTATATAGTTATTAAATCCCAAACCCACTTTTGTTCTCACCACTTTTGTCTATAATTCTTTCTTAGCAGTCTCAGCAATAGACAATACTCTAATCTTTTCTTCATATCCTAACTGATTTTGCTGATAGACTCTCTTTTGTTTTTCTAATGTTTTAGCACTATCCATTTAATTCTATCAGAATGTTTTTTAGCAGATTAGTTGTATTTTCTAGTTCAATAGACAACAAGGCTAATCTTGTCTTCAAGTGTCAACTTGAATTTTTCTTGAAGACTCTCTTTTGTTTTTTTATCCAAAGTTTTAAGTGAGTTCTTATAAGTTGAACTGTAATAAAATATTACTATTTTGTTCATTAAGTTCATTATACTGCTTTTGAAGTTCATTATACTTATTATCACAACCAAAAGGGCAGTTATGTACCTCAGAATTGACACCCATGAGAGCAAATTCTCCAGCATCACCTGCAGTTACTCTGGCTTCTCCCTTGTATCAAGCTCCATGATCAAGTTGTATATCTTGGCAGCACCTTCTTCAATTGCATCCTCAGTATCACAACCAGCAATCATACCAAACTCTTTAGGAGCAATAACTCCATCACTCTGACCATCATGCTCTGTCCAATCAACCAATGTATCAACAGTGATCAAGGCTTTGGAATCTTCTTCCTTCTTTCCAATCTCCTGAATCTTGAATGAGGAATATCTTTGCTTTGCATCTCCCTTTGCCATGCATCTCTGGCAAAGTGGCCTCTTTGAAGATACATGTAACAACTGACGCTTCATCATCTTGTTGAACCTTAGCAGATTTCTTCTTATCAAAATCAATCTTCCTCCACCTTTCTGTTCACAATAACTTGTGTACCCTACAGAAAGCATAGCCATTATGCATTTCAAGTCCATCTCCTCCAGAACCATTCTCTTCTATTTGTTCAAAATCTTCATAAGCCAGTTGTTCTAGCTCAGTATCAGCAACAAAAGATTGAAGAACATCTTCAATTACATTACCAGATCTGTGAGAACCCATCCTTTGTGAAGTTTGATTGGAGCAGTGTAGGTAGATGAAGAATAGCTTAGACTATCTTGCATATGAACATCATTTTTGCTAGCACTGGTGTACTAATAAATGTAGAATGGCTAGCACCTGCAGATTGGCTTGTGAAAAAGTAGAGTATCCTTTGATATCTACCTCAGAGTCTTTTAACTTGTAGTTACAAATCATTCAAAATAAAGAATTCAAAGTCCACCTTGGTTTCAAGGTAAAGCTACCTGAGACCATGATGAGAACGGCAAAGCTTCTTAGAAACTTGAGACATTAATATCTTCATCCTCTGGCTTGGCCTTCAGAGTTGGTTAAGCTGACTTAGAATCTTACTGCATCCTGTCATACCCTTTGTGCAATCCCTCTGCTTCACTAATTCTGAACTCTGAAAAATTCTTTGCTCAGCATAGAATTTCTCATCTTCATGGATCGGCATTTACCACCAAACCTAGCATTGACTGCGTTTCCATAATCTCTTTCATTCATCCATATAATGGAAATCAGACTACATGATCATCAGGAATTAGACTGAAGCAAATGTAGTTCTTGCCTTTGATTCCCTCTGAACAACAATGTGTTCATCCGCAGTCGTTAGGGGAAGAATAATGACCCTTCTATCACGATCTCTTCCAGTCCTTTTTAAGCTGTTGCCATTTTGAATCACCTTTTAGATATTCATATCATTGTTTGTGATCCAGTATTCCATCTTCATAGCCCAGACCTCATACTCATCCTTCTTCAAATAAGGAAATCTTTGCAATTGTATATTGAGAAATAGTGTACTGATTTGAGGTTAGAATGTTTTGTATTTGTTGTTGAGACAATGGGTGGCTTCACTATGAACACAAGCATCATCGCTTTCTTTGTCAATCCTGCCATTTTACAGGTAAGAGGTGTTAGGTATTGTTGAGGTTCTTAATAAGGAAATTAGATCCTAGAATATTTCTTCTTATGAGAGACTCTCAAACAAGCTCTGATACCAACTTGTTGGATCCCTCTCTAGATAGTCTTACTCCTGTTAAGAGTGAATAGCCCTATATAATCACAAAGCTAAACACAAGAGAGACCGCTTGCTTAAAAAGCTAATGTCACGCGAATATAACACAACTAATAAGAAGAACAAGACTGATATAAAACTAAAAGATCATTCTATGGATTTTTCTATTAACACGCACAAGGAGTAAATTGTGTTTTCTCTGGATCTCCTTCTTTTCCCTCTAAGCCGACGTGTTCTTTTATAGTGGTGAAACCCTAATCGGCATCTACTAAAAACACGTGAGAATAATATGCATGACTCTTCCTCATTTTGCTCATGCATATCCTCATCTCTAACTAACTAAAACCTATCCTGGAATAACAATTGTGACTCTACCAGGACAAGTATATAAAACCTTACCTAGCTAAGAACTACATATACCTAGCCATAGGAACTACTACTCTACCAGTAGGAACTACATACCTACTAGTAGAAACTAAGTATTACAATTATTTCTAACAATAATCACTAAAAATAAAAGACTAAAAGCCACTAGAGATAGCCTAGAAAAGGAAATTAGTACTCTAAAAGAAAAAGTTCTACACTCGAGGAGAAACAAGAATTGATCTCGAAATGTTTTAAAATGTCGTATGATTAAAAATGAAAAATGAAGAAGCTTAAAGCGGAAGCTATTAAACTAACCAAGTTTTGAAAAAGGAGCACAACATTGGCTTAAATGAAATGTTAAATAATCAAAAACCCTCCGGTGGGAAATTAGGGTTAGGGTTTAATTCATTTGAAGCATCATCTAGTAGAACTAAAGAAATAAAATTTGTGAAAGCTCAGAAAAAGGAACCTTCTGATGGAGGTCCCATAATTATGGGCGGCCCCAAAGTGTTCAGGCGACCCCCAAAACAATTATGGGACCTCCATCAGTTGGTACACCTGGATCTAAGAAAAATGTGACTTTTTAAAAATCTATTTTGGGTCCTAGACCAAAACACATAATAGTAAACAATGTAAGAGTTCCCGTTGTTAGTGATAATGAAGTTAAGCAATTCTATAAGCCACTGTCAAAACCCGAAGTTGGATTTTCAAAACCAAATTTTTGATCAAAAACTCCCAAGCCTAGAAGAGTCATAAAAAAATTATCACGTTTCCAGAAACAAGCAACCGGCAACCAAAAAGAAAACAATGGTCGTACAAATTCATCTCGTGGTTTTCCTGTAACGTAACTTGGAATAACTTCCCACGTCAAAGTTACATGCCATGGGAAATGTGTCTTCCATTTCCACATCCCAACCAATTATATCAAATGAAAATGATGTTTAGCACTAACAACTTTGGACCCATTGGATATTGGGGACCAAATGTTTGAGGTGTTGCCTTATATAAATAGATATGCCATGGAGTCGACTTGGAACCCGATAAGTGGATAAAGGATAGTGAATGCTCCAAACACATGACGGGTAACCGAAAGCTCTTCTCAAGCTACAAGGCATACAACGGAGGTAATTTTATTTTTGGTAGTAATCTTCGTGGTAACATCATTGGCAAAGGTACGATTTTGAATGACTCTCAAAATAGATAATGTAGAGCATGTAGATAAATTAAGATTTAACTTGTTAAGTATAGGACAAA
>BQNB010010052.1:2656-66555 GCA_026074375.1 Tanacetum coccineum
GATCTTTCAAAACCCATTCATTTTGAAGTAAACATATAATAATAACATTGTCACTCTCTTTATCTCTTCCTCTTGCTCGGCCGACTACACACACACACACATACAAAAACCATTGCCAAGTTTTGATTATTGAAATCCATTTAAACCTCACTCAAAAATGATCTAGATCAAGGTAGGAATACATGGAAACTTGTTTTCTTTTTTCCCTCTTCTTTGGGTTCGGACGTGCAACCAACACAAACACCCTTGGTGTTTTGATTTTTCCAACAATCAACTATTGTTTAGAAGATAATAAAATGATCATCTATGGTGAAAAATGATACATGCATAAGGGTTTATGCATGTTTGGGTTTTAACTAGATTCTTTGGATTTTGTTGAAGAAAAAAGGATTAATACAAGATTAGAAGTATAAAATAAAAGATTGGTTAAAGATTGGTATTGGTTTGTTTTGGTTTCGGTTTGGATTTGGTTTTGGTGTCCGAGGTAGCGGTTAAGAAACAAAGGGGAAACAATTTTGATCGAGTCCGATTTAGCTTTATTAGCATTGTAAGTATTCTTATTACTAGTAATACGTTTATTTTCGTGATTTGATTCGTTTACGATTATTGCATGTGATGAAATTGGACGAAACTTGCATCGATTAGTTAGATTGTGATAAGGGATGATTGAACGATGTGAATATCGTGTATACGCTGTTTTAGATATGTCGGGAGATGATTTTTGAATCGAAAATGGTTTTTGGCGCGAACCGTAACGTGCAAGTTTTGGCAGAAACTTTGGCACGGTTTACGAGGTTAGAGAAATTTGTAAAATGTATTTTTGTTTGGTACATATGATAGAGTGTACTTTTATGATCGTTTTGATATAAAGTGGGTCTCGTAACTCGTCATAACGAATATTTTATGGCCAAAACGAGATAAAGTAGTCGCTAAAATATTTTCAGCTTTTAAGAAAAGAGTACTTGCTGTGCAGAAAATAAAACGAGTGTTTTGAGCACTTTTGAGTCCGTTTTAGCCTTCCGGCGAAACACGAAAGTTGTTCGGAATGCCGTTTCGCTTTTGGCATGTAAATTTCAGAATTTAACGATTTGAAACGAAGAAGTTAGGCCAAGCCGAGGGTTAGAAAAATAAAGTATATATATTAAAAACTGGCAGAAACTTGCATGGGCATTTTCGTCATTTTCCTTCGAGTTTCGAGTCTCGGGTAAAACTAAAAAGTTGTCCGAAACGTCGTTTTACATCAAAATGCTTTAGAGTCGTGAAAATGTGATTTAGTGGGTCGTTTTGGACGGGTCAGATCTAAGTAAAAAATATATATATTTATAAAAGTCAAATAAAGTCAAACATTGACTTTATTATGTAAAATGGGTTAATATGGAACTTGTGAGTTTTTATAAAGATAGTAATCACTATTAGTATTATGACAATAGTATTTTGGATCTAATGATTTTTAACGAAGAAACTAGACTAGTCGCGATTTAGAAAATAAATATATTATATGTATAAAAAGTCAACATAAAAGTCAACGGAGATTTTAATCAACATTAATACATTATAAGGGCGATTTAGATTAATAAAATAATATCGATTAATATTCTTATGCAAGTAATTATTTTGAGACCATTGGTCGGTTCTAAAAAAATGGAAAGTTTAAAAATAATATAACTCCGGTACGAGTAATTAATAACCAAATTGGGTGTCGAAAGTACGACGAGGTAAATAAATATTTCTATAAAAATAATTAAATGACGAGACTGACTAAAAGTGGTAACTTTCTAAAAATAATAATTTTCTAAAAATAGTAACTGTCCGAAAATAGAAAGTTTTTAATTAAGTGGCGTATCATATAAATGACGGAGAGATCATACTTAATTTTATGGGGTAATAGGATCTAGGACGCGCAAGTGGATTTCTCATCATTCACATAACACATACATGTGTAATAATATTCTATATCGTTCTAATAGAATGCGATGGTAACCAAATAATCGATCGTACCTTATTGTATAGTAATCGAGCGAAAAAAAAGATAGGTCACGGTTAAGTTCGTTTTTGAGTAGTTCGTGATTGTTTCGGTTATTTGATATTCGGCTTCGATTAATGTGAGTTCATAGCCTCGCTTTTGAATTGTTTTAAATGTTTTAAAACCCACGAGGGGGATACATGCTTGTTTTGAAAATTGAACGCAATGTGTTTTGATACGTGATATGATTTCATACCATGAGTATATGCCTTTTACTGTGTGCTCGTTAATTACCGAGCAGGTAAACGCTGAATGCATTAAATAGATCCATTGGGTTTGACAACCCTGTCCGGGGTCTGAATCCGATGGTGAACACCCTGTAACGGACATTTTGTATTGAGACTAGGGGTGGTGGCATACTTCCCGGTCAGTATTTTATCCTAAATGATAAATGTGTTAAGGTTCGGTACACGGGCTCATGTTAGTGGAAATCATGATATAACTTGCCTTGCAAGCAATGTTATAATTGTTTTTGTGGAACCAAATATGCGTTCTGACTGTTATTTGTAAACTCTATGAATTCACTCAACGTTTTGTTGACGTTTTTAAGCATGTATCTCAGGTTTAGGAGTTGTTGATGGCTTGGAAGGAACGGAACGCGGATATCAGGGATTGTGTCTGGGTGAAAATTTATACATTTTATAAAAATGAGATTTGTAAGAAAGTCGTGTTGTGACTTACTAGAAATGAAATTTCTAAAGTTGTTTGGGACCTATATAACTCTGATTTTCCTTATATAAATAAAATAAATTTTGTTTTATAAACGTATGATTTGATCGTTTATTGGGACTCGTGTGTATGAATTACGAAGTAGCACCCCAATGTGGTATTCCGCTGCATTGTGATTTTTAGGGGTGTTACATGCCGCCTCGAGATAAGTATTCATTGCACTAAATATAAAAACCGACGTTCTAATTGGATTAATCATAGTTAATACAGTTTTTTATATTTGGATAGACCGCTCTTCTATCTTTTGTTTGTCTGCTTGCGTGTGTTATTGTGTCTTAAGTAGATCTAAGTCACCATAAACATGTGCTAGTCTCTCAGGCTGAAACCCCCCTCCCTTTATCCGTTAGAATTAGGATTCACATAGGTTTAGCATAGGTTTAACATAGAAAAGAATTAACATAGTTTAAATTAGCTTAGTTTAGTTAACCAAAATATTAATAAAATAAAAGATTAGTTCTCGCTCTTAATGATCGACACTCTACTTACCATGAAACTCCATCTGACCGGGTACACTGCCCGTTAGTTTTAGGTAAAGTCGGTAAAATATAAATTTAAACTTGAACTATCATAAAATACACCTACACGACGACACAATCAAGTTTTTGGTGCCGCTGTGGGGGAGTGAAATTTTAATCTTGATTTTTATTTGATGTTGGGATTTAAAGACTTCAAGATGATTCTTAGAGTTAATATTGCTCAGTGTTGCTAGTTCAAAAGTTAATGCTGCTGGTTTAAACTGCTGAAAGATTACAACTGCTTGGAAAAGTTACTACAGTTAAATGGATAAAGACAAGAGAAAGGATTGGAGAACAAGAATACTTACGAAGATAAGTATTGAGTTATTTTTGTAAAAGATATGTATAAGTTATTTGGTTAAAAGATCATGATAACTTAGGAAAGTAGTGTAAGCCTTGGTGTATAAAAGGAGGTCCTAAGGTATAGAATTCAATGTACCAAAAACGAGTCATTATCATAGCTTCAAGGTTGTAAACCCTAACACTATCAAAGAGTGTTCGTATTAATATATTGAAGCTTATTGTTTTGGTTGTAATTCTGTTTGTCATACATACATTACTATTATTCTTCTTAGTGATATAAACTAGAGTCCGCATAGTTTATATCATACTCTCAAAGTTTCAATCTTAGTACTTTTGGATTTTTCCAAAGATACTAAACCTTACATCAAGCTAAGGAGTTTAAGATCTGTTCATTGGGATTAACAAGTGGTATCAGAGCTTGTTGTGAAGCTTTGAATGAAAAGAAACAAACAATATATACTAGATTTATTTCTCAGTAATAAGATGGAGGCAGGAACTACTTCTACAACTTTGACTACAAGACTTCATATCCTCAACACAAGGGAATATGATCTCTAGTTAATGAGGATAGAATAAACTTTCTCATGACTGATTACTCCCTCTAGGAAGTAATTCTGAATGGTAACAAAATGCTGAAGAGAACTATTGGAGAAGTTGAGCAAGAATATGAACCTACTTCTGCAGAAGAAAAGTAGGACATGAGGAATGAGATGAAAGCTAGAGGAACTCTGTTGATGGCACTCCCAAATAAGGATCAACTGAAGTTCCATTCATATAAAGATGCAAAATTGCTCATGGAAGCCATTGAGAAGAGGTATGGAGGAAACAAGGAATCCAAGAAAGTTCAGAGAACTCTACTTAAGCAACAATATAAGAACTTTGCAGGATCAAGTTCAGAACCAATGGATCAAACTTTTGATAGGTTGCAAAAACTTATTAGTCAGTTGGAGATTCAAGGCGAAGTTATTACACAAGAGGACATTAACTTAATACTGTTGAGAAGTCTTCCATCTGAATGGAAGACACATGCTTTGATCTGGAGGAACAAAGAGGAAATAGAAACCATTAGTTTTGATGACTTGTACAACAACTTGAAAATATATGAACCTGAACTTACAGGATCATCAAGTATAAGCCAAAATTCACAAAATATGGCATTTGTGTCCTCCAACAGCACTAACAGCAATAGCAACAGCAGCACAAATGAAGCAGATAACATTGCTTATAGAGTTAGTGTTGCTCATACTCAAAGTAATCCTACATCTAGAGATAACCTTAGTGATGCTGTGATCTATGCTTTCCTAGCTAGTCAGCCCTACTCTCCTCAACTTGCACGAGAGGATCTAGAACAAATTGATCCTGATGACCTAGAAGAAATGGATTTATAATGAGAAATGGCCATGCTGACAATTAGAGCAAGGAGATTCATCAAGAGGACAGATAGGAAGTTAGATGTAAATGGTTAAAGAGTTGGATTTGACAAGTCTAAAGTGGAGTGCTACAATTGTCATAAAAATGGTCACTTTTCAAGAGAATGTAGAGCTCCTAGAAATCAGGAAAACAGAGGAAGAGAGAATAGTAGAAGAACTGTGACAGTGGAAACTCCCACTGAAAATGCCTTGGTTGCTCAAGATGGAATTGGAGGGTATGATTGGAGCTACCAAGCTGAAGAAGAGCATCCTACAAACTATGCATTAATGGCATATACATCTTCAGGAAGTTCTTCCAGTTCAGATTCTGAGGTAGATTCTTGTTCTAAATCATGTGTAAAAGCTTATGCTACTCTAAAAGAACAATATGATAGTTTGTCTTCAGATTACAAAAAGTCTCAATTTAATTTAGTATCTTATAAAGCAGGTTTAGAATCAGTAGAAGCTAGACTAGCTCACTATAAGAAAAATGAGGTTGTGTTTGAAGAGAGCATTAATGTTTTAAACCTTGAAGTTAAACTAAGAGATAATGCTTTAGTTGAAAACAAAAAGAAATTGGAAAAAGCAGAAAAAGAGAGAGATGAGTTAAAACTAACATTAGAGAAGTTTCAAAATTCATCTAAATCTTTGAACAATTTGCTGGAAAGTCAAGTATGTGACAAGTTTAAAACAGGACTAGGATATAATGCAGCTTCTCCTGCAGTAGAAAGTTTTGTGAATTCATCTGTAATATTAGAATATCAGGAGAATAATAAGTCCAAATCTGATAAGGGATATCATGCAGTTCCCCCACCTTATACAGGGAACTTCATTCCCTTCAAACCTGATCTAATGTTTATGGATGAAATAGTTGAAAGTGAGAATATGGATGTTATTACTGTTGTTTCACCTAGTAATGTTAAGAAAGTTGAATCAAAACATGAGTCCGCTGATGTAAAAAATAATGGTGATGCAGTAGAACCTAAAACTATTAGGAAGAACAGCTTTAGACCTCCAGTCATTGAGGATTGGAATTCTGATGATGATAGTGAGGTAGAATTTATACCTAATGTTAAGGATAAAACTGTTAGACCTAGCACTGAAAAGATAAAATTTGTTAAGTCTGCTAGGGAAACAGTAGAGAAGGTAGAAACACCTAAACAAAACAAACACTATCCTAGAGGGAACCAAAGAAACTGGAACAATCTTATGTCCCAAAGACTAGGAAGTAACTTTAAAATGATTAATAAAGCTTGTTTTGTTTGTGGTAGTTTTGAGCATCTTCATTATGTGTGTGATAAAAAGGTTATAAGACCAGTGTGGAACAACTCAAGTAGGGTGAATCACAAGAACTTTGCTAATAAAATGACTCACCCTCACCCTAATAGAAGATTTGTTCCACAAGCAGTATTAACCAGGTCTGGCAAAATTAATACTGTTGGTGCAAGTGTTAATACTGCTGTCAGACCAGTTAATACTGCTGGCTCAAAAACAACTGTGAATCATCCTAGACCAATATCAAATGCTTACAAAAAGGGATATTCATAAGTCACAAGGCCATTTAACAAGTATTCAGCAAACAAAAATAGTATTTTCAATAAAAAGGTTAATACTGTCAGGGTAAAAGATACTACTGCTAGGGATAGAGCAGTAGTAAGTGAAAACAAGGGAAAAGGGGCTAATGTTGTTAAGGCCTCAGCATGCTGGGTTTGGAAAGCCAAAAACAGTAGTGCATCAAATACTTTCAAGAAATATTCTTACATTGATGCACGAGGCAGATCCAAGTCTATAATGGCTTGGATCCCCAAAAGAGCTTAATTCTCTTATTTTATGTGCAGGGCAACCCACAGCAGAAGGAGTACAAGGAAAAAGGAGTTATTGAACGAGTACAAAGGAAAAAGGAGTTATTGACAAGTGTTTCTACAAGTGCACATGACTAGAAACAAATGCTATCTTACTGAGTATGAAGATTATAACGGTGGTTTTGTTTCCTTTGGATATGGTAAAGGTAGAATTTCTGGAAAAGGTAAAATCAAAACAGGAACATTGGATTTTGATAATGTGTACCTTTTGTAAGGAGCTTAAGTATAACTTGTTTTAGTATGTCACAAATAAAAATTTGGTGGACAAAAAGAATAATGTTCTTTTTACTGACACTGAATGTCTTATCTTATCTTCTGACTTTAAGCTACTTGATGAAAGTCAGGTTTTGCTGAGAGTTCCAAGAAAGGATAACATTTACAGTGTTGACCTAAAGAGTATTGTTCCCACTAAAGGTTTAACTTGCCTCTTTGCTAAGGACATAATTGATGAATCTAACTTATGACATAGGAGGCTTGGTTACATAAACTTTAAAAACATGAATAAACTTATGAGGGGAAACCTTGTTAGAGGTTTGCCTTCAAAGATTTTTAAAAATAACCATTCTTGTGTTGCTTGTCAGAAAGGAAAGCAACACAAAGCCTCCTGTAAGGCCAAACTTGTAAACTCAATCAGCAAACCCTTACATATGCTTCATATGGATCTATTTGGTCCTATAAATGTTAAGAGTTTAATGAAAATGCCTTATTGCCAAGTTGTCACTGATGACTTTAGTAGATTTTCTTGGGTATTCTTTTTGACCACTAAGGATGAGACTAGTGGAATATTAAAGACCTTCATAACAGAAATAGAAAATCAACTAGACCATAAAGTAAAAGTTATTAGATGTGACAATGGAACCGAGTTCAAAAATAGTGTAATGAATCAGTTTTGTGAAATAAAGGGGATTAAGAGGGAATTCAGTGTTTGCTAGGACTCCTCACCAGAATGGTGTTGCTGAGAGGAGGAATAGAACACTGATAGAGGCTGCAAGAACTATGTTAGTTGACTCTAAGTTACCGACCACCTTTTGGGCTGAAGCAGTTAATACTGCTTGCTATGTGCTAAATAGGGTCTTAGTCATTAAGCTTCATAACAAGATACCTTATGAACTTATTCATGGAAAAACCCCATTGATAGACTTCATGAAACCTTTTAGGTGTCCTGTTACCATCTTAAATACCAGGGATCGTGTAGGCAAGTTTGATGGAAAAGCTGACGAGGGATTTTTGTTGGGTACTCTGTAGTTAGCAAGGCCATGAGAGTATTTAACAAGAGGACCAGGATAGTTGAAGAGACCTTAAACATTAGATTTCTTGAAAATACACCTAATGTGACAGGAAATGGACCAGACTGGCTTTTTGATGTTGATTCTTTGACAATATCTATGAACTATGTGCCAGTTGTTGCAGGAAATCAAACTAATGGTATTGCAGGAACTAGAGATAACATTATTACAGGTCATGTTGAGAAGAAGATAGAACTTAAACAAGAATACATCCTAATACCTATCTGCACAACTGATCCACTAATCTCTCAAGATCCTAAGGTCAGTGAAGAAGATGCTGAAGAAAAGACTACTGAAATGGATGAAAGTGGAGCTTCAGATAAATATGGAAAGGATGATCAAGCCACAAGAAGTGAGTTTGAAAGGCTACCTCAATAAGAAAAGTAGATTGTACATCGTAACAGCACTAATAGTATTAATACTGTTAGTACACCTGTTAGTGCTACTAGACCATCTTTTACTAATGATGATCCATCATCACCAGTTAATGTTGCTGAAGCTTCTAATGCATTTGAGGAACATCTATTTGAAATATTTTCTCCTTTCAAAAATGCATTTACACTTCCACCTGTTTCAAATGTGACCCTAATGGATGATACTAGAATTTTTGGTAATGCTTATGATGATGAAGATGTAGGTGCAGAGGCTGACCTCAACAACTTGGAAACAACCATGAATGTCAATCCTATTCCCACAACCAGAATTGATAAGGATCATCCTAAAGACCAGATCATTGGAGACTTTAATTCAGCTATTCAAACAACGAGAATGACCAAGATTTCTGATGAACATGCTATGATATGCTACATTAATAAGCAGAGGAGAAAAAATCACAAAGATTATCAGAACTGCTTATTTGCCTGTTTTCTCTCTCAAATGGAACCCAAGAAAGTGATTCAAGCTCTAAAAGATCCAAGTTGGATAGAAACAATGCAAGAAGAGCTTCTACAATTTCAACTTCAGAAGGTTTAGACACTGGTTAATCTACCTAATGGCAAGAGGGCCATTGGAACAATATGGATGCCAAAGTTATTTAATATGCTGGGCCTAGTTAATTTGTCCGGGTGAAACTTTTTTTCTTACTGCTTGTGTATAAATGTATACTAATGCTAGGCTCAGTTAGTTGCCGCTCTGTATATGTGAATGGTTTGTAGATGAGAATTCACAGTAGAAGATTTTTTTGTAGGAAGGAAAGGCTATATGGAACTATGTGTATAAGTACATTGGATTATACATCATGGATGCTTAGAATAGAGTGCAAGGCTGTCCAAGTGAGGGGGGGAAATGGGTTATTCTGGTAACTCCATAACTTAAGTACTGCTAAGCTTAAAACGTTAATACGTCAGTTTTATGAGCATATGCAAGTTGTTTTGGATTGTGTTTCTTTATGTTTGGAACTACATTTTTGAGGAAAAGAGCTTAAATGTATTTGTTTAATAATGGATAGATGTTTTTGTTCGTGAATGCTAGTGACTTTGTTAATATGCTGATGTTTCACATGTTGAGTTTTCCACCACATAACAAATGGTCATCAATTCACAATCGTCTAAACAGACAAGAAGAATTGGCTATATTCCTGGGGCAAACGGCGACTGGTAAAGAATTCTTAAATCCGTTGATGGCTGATAGTTTGCCAAAAACTATAAGTGCGTAAGTTAGTACTGCTAGTACAAACTTAGTAGTGGTAGCCTAACTTAGTACTGCTAAAAGTTATCGTTACTAAATACTATTCAAGGGTAATTTTTGACAAATTAAGGGCTACTTTCCTTTTAAGTTTTTTTAGTGCCTATATAAGCCTATTAATCAAACAATATCTTTCACAAATACCAATTGCTCATAATTCATTAAATCCGAATTGATTTTCATACCGACAAATTCAATTATTCATGGTTGATCTTGCTTTTGTAAACCAACATAACATGGTTGCGTATTTGGAAAAGAGTGATGAGAATACAGAATTTCATTAGATAGTGGACTTCCTCTCTACATGTTTGATCAATTATGCTCTCACTGTAAGTCCCACTATCTATGCTTCTTACATTGAATAGTTTTGGAATACTGCCACTTCCAAAACAGTCAATTCAGTGAAGCAAATACATGCCATAGTTGTTCGGCACACAAGGCAGTAGTTAAGTAGTTAATATCGATTCATCGTGGGGGAATGATCTTCTCTTTGGATGATAGGATGGTATTACTTGCCTCCACAAATGATGAAGATTTTTGGAAAACCTTTGCATTGATAGGGTCCTAATGAACAGCTTTCAACAAAAAACTTACTTTTCAAAAGGGTTATTCGCTCCATAATCGGAAATTCCTGATACATACCATCCCTTTCATTGTATAGTTCACCAAAAATCAACTAGCTGTGGATATGAGTTTTCAAACTAATTTGGCTTCAACAGTTATATGTTTGGCAAAGGGTCAAAATTTTAATTTTTCTAAATTGATTTTTGATGGTATGTTAAGGAACTTGGATTCAAAGAAGTTTTTAATGTATCCAAGGTTTTTACAACTCTTTTTGAATAAGCAGCTTAAAGATTTACCAGAACCTTTTAATGATGCTTATAACACACCATGCCATACTAAAAGGTTTTCTCAAATATGGCAAGGCAAAGTAAAGGTTTTTCAGGAAAAGTTACTCCACTTTTTGACTCCATGTTGGTGCAAAACCATGCACCTGAGGGCGAAGGTTCAGAAATACCCCCTGAACCCCAACCCACACCCTCTATCTCACCTCCAACATTTTCCCATGAACCTCAAACTGAAGCTCACATTGAGCAAATTCTCCCATCTCCATCTACATATCATAGAAAACACAAAAAGACTCAAAAACATAGGAGAGCCAAAAAGATCACTGAGTTACCTCAGACTAGTGTGCCTTTAGACCTTGGAGCAGATGAGGCTATCCATACAAAGGGGGGTGACAGCGTGGAAAGGGCTATCACTACTGATGCTAGCTTAGTTGCAGCACAGGACAATGATAACATAATTAGGACCTAGACCACGACAATGCCTAATGTTGACATTCCTCAGGGAATGGATACAGGTGGCAGTCCCAAGCATCAAGAAACCATAGGGGGTGCTCCTGCTCAGACTAGGTCTGAGAGAGTGATTGAAAAGCCCAATGAACCACCTCTCCTAGAAGGTCAAACATTTGGAAGTGGGGAGGGCAGCATGGAACATACTTTTGAATTGATAGACACTGTACCACCTACACCCTATGATTCACCTCTCACTTGAGGTTACACACTTGGAAGTGATGAGGGTAGGCTAAAACTGAAAGAATTAATGGCTATATGTACAAAATTGTCAAAACAGGCGCTTGACTTGGAGAAAGAGAAGGATGCACAAGCTGTGGATATCCTCAAACTAAAGCAAAGAGTTAAGAAATTAGAAAGAAAGAGGAAGTCAAGCATCTCATACCCAAGAAAGAGGATATACAAGCAGGTTGAGTCTTCTAATGATGATTTAGATGAGGAGGATGCATCTAAACAGGGGAGGGAAAGTGACAAGACAAAGTCAATGTTCTAAGACAGTGACTTTGATGTACTTGATGATGATATGGAAGATGTTGAAGGAGAGACAGTTCATGCTGCTACCACTGGAGTTAGTGCTGTTAGTGCACCCGTTACTACTGCTGGTGTAGCTATTAGTACCGTTAAACCTAAAACACCTCTAACAACTGCTACAACTGCATTTATAGATGAAGATCTTACCATTGCTCAGACTTTGGTAAAGATGAGGAGTGAGAAAGCAAAGGTAAAAGGAGTTTCTTTCAGAGATGTGGAAGAAACTCCTAGACTAACTAGGTTAACTACAACACTTCAACCTCTTCTAACTATTGATCCAAAAGACAAAGGTAAGGGTGTACTAGTTAAAGAAGAACCTGAGAAACCAGAGAAAGTAAAAAGAAAGGATCAAGGGTTAGCTCAAATTGAAAGTGAGGCAGAGTTAGTTCAAAGATTACATGAGGAAGAGTTAGCAGAGTTGGACAGAGCACAAAAAGAAAAAGAAAAGCAAGAAGAAGCTACTAATGTTGCTTTGGCTGAAGAGTTTGATGAAATACAAGCCAAAATGGATGCTGATCATGAACTAGCTGTAAGACTGACACATAAAGAGCAAGAAAAATACACAATTGAAGAGAAAACTTTGAAAGAAGAAAGAAACAATTGGCAGCAGAAAGAGCAGAGGCAATAAGGAACAAACCACCTACAAGAGCACAAGTTAGGAACATGATGATTACTTATCTCAAATATATGGGTAAGTACACTCATCAACAACTGAAGCATAAGATTTTAGAAGAACTTCAGAAGCTATACCAAAAGGAGCATAAGTGGATTAATGACTTTAAGCCTATGGATTCTGAAGAAGATGGTAGCAATACAAAGAAAGCTAGCAAAAGGATAAAAAGAATTGCATATTCAACTAGTAAGCAAAATTCACCTAAGAAATCTAAGGTGATACAAGAACAAGCATTTACAGAAAGTAATGAAGAAGCAGCAGTAGACTATGAGCAAGAAAAGGAAGAGTTGAGAATGTAGTTAGCAGTTGTTCTAGATGAAGATGAGACTGTGGATCTAGAGATTTTGTTTGTTAAGTATCCTATAGTTGATTGGGAATCTCAGAACTTAGGAAGTGTTGATATGGAGGATATTCATGTTTATAAGATAATTAGAGCAGATGGGAATACTAGTTAATACAAAACATTTTCTAGTATGCTGAGGAAATTTGATAGACAAGACTTAATGGATTTGCACAGATTGGTGATGAAAAGGTTTGAAGACAATACTCCAGAAGGTTATAATTTGTTGCTTTGGGGAGATCTCAAGGTAATGTTTGAACCAAATGCTGAAGATGAAATTTGGAGTAATCAACAAGATTGCACTCTCATTGGCTAGAAACTGTATGAAAATTGTGTAGTTCACTCATTGCTGATAGATGGTACTTTGACCTGCTTCAACATGTTAGTAGAGAAAAGATATCCTCTCATCAAGGAAATGTTGAAGAAAATGTTGAACTGGAAGCTAGAAGCTGAAGCTGAGAGTACAATGGCATTTGAGCTTCTCAAGTTTATCAAGTCACGGGTAGAAGAATGAAGAAGTGTTTGGATACATCCTCTTAATGTTCAAGATGCTGATAATGAAGAAACTTGATGATTAACTAAGTGAATATCAAGTTTAGGGGAGGATTGTTGGGAATTATGGACTTCTATAACTTAGTGTTGCTGATTCACCTTGATACTGCTAGTAATGGTTAGTGCTGCTGATGAAGATTCATGAAAAATAGTCTAAGTTATTAGTACTGTTAGTTATATTAGTTAGTACTGCCAATACATTGTTAGTACTGCTATTATAGTTAATACTGTTAGTTAATAGTTAGTGCTGCTAGTCTTATATAGTTAAAACTGCTATTGTGATATGCATGAGTTAAATTAGGAATAGATATGCATTATTATTATACGCGTTTTATAAGCCCATTAGGGTTTCCTTGGTGTATAAAAGGAACCCTAAGGCATAGATCTAGATATATCAGTCTTTCATAGTTTCTCATAGCTTCAAAGTTGTAAACCCTAACACTATCAAAGAGTGTTTGTATTAATATATTGGAGCTTATTGTTTTTGGTTGTATTTCTGTGTGTCAAACATATCTTACTGTTATTCTTCTTAGTGGTATAAACTAGATTCCGCATAGTTTATATCATACACACAAAGTTTCAATCTTAGTGCCTTTGGATTTATCCAAGGATACTAAACCTTACATCAAGCTAAGGAGTTCAAGATCTGTTCATTAGGATCAAAAAACTGAATTCAAAAATGACACATATGTGATGGAAAAGAATGATAGTAATGTTACTTTTGATTGATCGGATATGAGTCATAATGTAAGAAAGGTTGACCAACATGCTACAAAACATGAGAATGAACGTGTGTTACTTGCTTCTTCAAATGAAAAATTAAAACTTGACATTGAAGCAAACAAAGAGATTCATAAAGATTTGAAGAAAGTAAACACGTCTCTTTCTCAAGAGCTTTGGTATTGCAAAAATGAGCTTGAGAAGTACAAAGTTTTTCAAACAAACTGCAAAGAAAAAAAGAAAGCCGATCTTAAGTGCAAAGAAGCTCTTGGTTTACTAGCAGATACTAAACGACAATGTGATGAATCTTTAAAAAGAGAAGCATACAGAACATTTTTGGTAAACGAAGAAAATACCAAGCTAGTAAATCAGATCTCTATGCATGAAAGACGGATTTCTAACATTTTAAAAGAAAACAACAGCAGAAAAAGGATTTCAAAGACATGGATAAATAGATTGCTTTGAAAAATCAAGTAAAGATTTTAAGTAATATTGTTTATAAAACAAGTCAATTGGCACAAACCGTTCATATGCTAATTCCTAAACTGAGTTCGTATTATAATGGTAAATGCTTGATAAGTTTTTCAAATCCTAAGTACCTCAAGAAAGCTCAATGGGAGAAACCATGCTTGTATAATGTGTAATATGGTAAGAATGATCTTGCGAACATATTTGCTCCTAAAAGTGAAGAAACAATTCTTCTTTCAGACGAAAGTAGATCAAAATTAGGTGATTTAGTAAAACCATATAATTACACAAAACTAAATAACCTTTATGATATTTTTGTCTCATAACAACAAAAGTCTTGTGAGCAATTTCATTTTTCAAATAATTCAAAAAAGAACATCTTCAAAACACCTTTCAAGAAAAGACCAATAAATTTGGTGAAAAACATCGAATACTTGCCTAAGCATAAATCAATAAGCAAAAGCAAGTATGCTTTTCAAGATGTTAAAGCTAATGTAAACAACATAAGAGTGATAGTTAATACGGAATGGCAACAACGTTAGAAGGATTGGCAAAAACCAATTACAAACGACATAAGGCTACTTTCTGAAAAACTCTTAATTCTAGTTGCTCACAATGCTTTGAAAAATGTTAAGATTTTTGAACAAGCTTTAAAAAAAGAAATGTATGAAGATTTGAAATATGTCAAAACTCTTGAAAAGGACGTTGACGAATTTGAAACAAAAGGCAGAATTTTCAAATGATTATGATCTACTCCTGCAAGAATGTCTCTCGAATGACATCATGTGTGCTATTCTTTGTTCTTTTGATAATATTAATGAACAAACAGAATTGCAATGTTTGTATTTAGAGAAATGTCAAGAATGTGAAAATCTTGAACTTGAGCTTTCCAAGAGTACAACACAACAAACAAACAAACGTTTTTCAAATCTAGATCAACACTGTATTGAACTTGAACTTGCTTTGCAACATGAAAAGGAAAAGAATGTTTGTGAAAACTCTTGAGGAAAGAAACCTTTGATATCAGGGAATAAAGAAAAAGCTTTGAAATAACAAAATGATTCCCTGATTGCTAAACTCAACCAAAAAATGCCTGAAATCAATGATTTGAAAGCTTAGTTACAGGACAAGACAATTGCAAACGCTGAAATGCGTAAAAGTTAGAACAAAATGAAAGGAAAGAGTGTGGATACTAATTTTGGAAAACCATCAATCTTGGGGAAACCGCCTTTGCTGACAATCAAAAATCAACCAGTTGTGCGACAACCGACTGCTTTTAAATCTGAACAATCTTAATTTTCAAAAACTCGGTTTTTGCCTCCCTAGTTGTTGAGAAAAATGCTTTGACAAAACCATTAACTCCACATTCTTAGCCTCAAGTAAGACAATCTGTGTTTGCAAAACCTCATTATATGAATGCACCAGGTCCATCTAGGTATAGTTCAAATCATGTGTCAACTTTGACACTACAGGAATCAGTAGGTTTAAATGACATGGTTCATAACTACTACCTAGAGGAAGCTAAGAAAAAGGCACAACTTCAGAAAGACAAAGCTTTGAATTCAAAACCTAGTGTGATTACTCCTGCTACAAAACACTACTAGTGGTAGCAAACCGAAACCTAGGAACTATAATCAACAAACTAGGAATTGGCCAACTTCCATAAGTAGTCGTGTAACAAACAAAGCTATTCACATAGTAGAAAAACCTAGGAATCAAAAGCCTTTCTTGAAGTCAAATGACTTGGCATGTCCTACATGCAAAAAGTGCATTTACACTGCAAATCATGATGCGTGCATTTTAAAATACCTCTTTGAGGTAAATTCTCGTGCCTATGCACAGAAAAAGGATGCACAATCCTATAAGACAACAAAAAGATACATACCCGTAGGAAAGAAAAGCGATTCTAAGAAACCTGGCAGACAGATCCCTAATAAGACAACTTGGTCAATGTCGTTGTTACTGGTACGCTTGTACTTCTCAGTGTTTAATATCATGCGCCTTATCATAGATGATGATTCAAATGGAGTTGAGTTGCGCATCTCACTTCTGCATAGCATTTAGCAGAAAAATACAAGTTAGAAAATGATGATCTAAGTCATGCAATAGAGATCACAGTTTTGAAAGTTATGGTGGATGTATGAAGCAAGATATATTTTCTTCATTGTGATATGCTTAGATCGATTTAAAGCTATAGTTATTTGTACTCGATGGACAGGGAATGTTGTGTCGTTATGCCTATTTTCAACAGTATGTTGGCAATTGTTGTTATACAATATATAAGAGTCAAAGATTATCATGTAATATTTTTTAGTGTCAAAATATTTTAGAATATCATACCAACATTATCACATATTTATAAACAGTAATTAGCGAATATTATAGACAATGATTAGCGAATATTAGGATACGCAGCACGCGTGGCCGCCTAATCCCTCGTTCATCACTTTTACATCAGCGACACATCACCATCTAACACACCACCAAATTTACCACTCACCACCAAACAAAAAATATAAAAATACACCACTTTATACAAATATACCATACAATATACACACTCATAAAGCAAAACGGTAATAATAAAGATCATTATTTTGCTTCATTAGACAAAAAGCGATAAATGACGCCCAGTTTGAAAAAGTCTTGGCGATCTTCGCATGTGTTACTTTCGGCACCACATGGTGTGTTAGGAATTCACTTTTTAGTGAAGTGACGATCGTTATCGATCTCACGAGTCTTGTTTATGTAATGTAATATTGTGTATGTAGTACGTGAAACAGTTAGGAAATATATCCCACATCGCTCCCATAGGTTAAGTTGTCATGTGTCCTTCACCTATAAAAGGAACACTTAGGGGAAGGGATGTGGTTGGGGAAAACATTCTATCTTAATCTAATCTTCCTTATTTCTCTCTAATCCTTTTTCTCTCTCTAGGTTTTTACTCATCCTCTTTCTCTCTCTAAAACTCTTAGATTATTGTATGTGTGATTGATATTAGATGTATCCTACATTTGGTATCAAGAGCCATAGGATGATCTAGTGGTGTTTTTATGTGTGTTTAATACATGTTTTTAGTCATTTTTTGCTATACACGAAATATAAGCCTCGAAAATAATTATAATCATTGATTTTGTTGTTAAAAATCATAAAGTTTGCATTTTTATAAAAGATTTATCAATATAAAAGGTTGTTTTGCAAAAAGAATGGATTAAAAACATCAAAAAGTGTACTTTTTACAAGTTTTCTCGTGTTTTAAAATTTTTCTAAATCAGGAGGATTTGGGAGAAATCGAGCAAAAATCATTTCCTCTTGATTTTGAGGAAGCCGAAGAAAATAATTTCCTTCTGATATGGGAAATTAGGCGAAAATCATTTTGGTGAATTTCATGTCCTCCTGATCTGTGAAATCAGGCGACTTTCATTTCCTCCTGATCTGGGAAATCAGGCTACTTTCATTTCCTCTTGATTTGGGAAATCAGGCGACTTACATTTCCTCTTGATGTGGGAAATAAGGCAAATTTCATTTACTCTTGATTTTAGTAATTAGGCGAAAATCATATTTGTGACTCGAAATCAGGCGGATTTGATTTCCGAAAACACTATTCACCTTAACTAAAACATGGAATTACTTAAACACCTAACCTTAATCATTACAAAACCACACAACACTTCCTAATCATCAAAACGATCCTTATATCATTTCACACATCATCAAAACATCAAATTTATCAATGGCTATAATGGCTGAGAATGTTATTGCTGCGGGTGCTAAAAACTGACCACCTATGCTCGAGAAAGGCATGTATGATAGTTGGAAGAGTCGTATATTGATTTACATTGAAGGGAAGGAGAATGGTGAAATGTTAATTGATTCAATCAAGAATGGCCATTTTCAACTCAAACCGGAGATTATTATTCCAGCAACTGACGGTTCTTTAGAGCAAAAACGTCCACAAATGTTGGATGATCTTACTCCTAAGGAAAAGTTAAGGAAAAGTTGTGACATCAAAGCTACTAACATCATTCTTCTCGGGTTACCAGTTGACATATACACTCTCGTCAATAATCACAAAACTATAAAAGAAAAATGGGATCAGGTCAAGGAATTGATGGAAGTCACGGAGCCGACACTTCAAGAACATGAGTCAAAGCTATATGATGATTTTAATAGATTTACGTCTGAGAAAAGAGAATCGATTCACTCGTATTATTGGAGATATGCTAAGTTAATCAATGAAATAATATCATCGGGATGACCATGTCAAAAATTCAAGTCAATACGAAGTTTGTGAATCATCTTCAGCTAGAATGGAGTAGGTTTGTCACGGCTGCTAAGCAAGCAAAAGATCGTCACAATGTCAACTTTGATCAATTGTATGCATTTCTCACAATGAGAAGGATGCTAATGAAGTTCGAGAAATGCGACAACGATATCCGAATCCACTTGCCTTAATTGCTAACACCTATAATCCACCTCCATCTTACAACAGTTAGAGATCACTATATGATCCTCAACCTTCATAATACCACCCATATCAACCAATCTTGGCATTAACTCAACAACAAATCATTCCAATACCTCCACAACAAAGCTATGAACCACCAGTTGTTCCACAACATTCACCAATTATTCCATAACATGCACCGTCAACACAACTTGATTCATGATTTGTAGTACCATCATTTCTTCCAACTAATAATCAAATAGCTAGTCTCAACAAAACTATGATGTTTCTCAGCATAGCTATTAGCTTAAGATTTCCACCAACAAACAACCAACTCAGAACTTTGTCAAACCCAAGAACTCAAGCAACCATTCAAGATGGCAGAGTTACTATTCAAAATATTCAAGGATGACAGTTTCAGGGGTATGTGGTTAATACAGGAAAAAGTAAAGCTACATGAATGGGGTTATCAACACAATTAGAGATGTAAACGCAAATCAACCAAGGGTAATCATGTGTTACAACCACAAGGGTGAGGGTCATATTGCTAGGCAATGTACTCAAAGAAAAGGGTAAAGGATTCAGAATGGTTTAAAAAGAAGATGTTACTTACTCAAGCATAAAAAGCTAGAGTTGTTTTACAGGAAGAGCAAGAAGATTGTTTGGCTGATAGGCTGGAAGAAATGGATGATTGTGATGATCTTCAGCTACACACGACATTAAATTTTAAGGCAGACCATGTAGAAGCATTTGATTCAGACTGTGATGACGAAGCTATAGCTAGTGCAATCTTCATGGCAAGTCTTTCTCCTACAAGTTCAATCAATGGAGACATAGTTGGTCTAACTTATGATTCAGACATACTCTTTGAGGTACCACATTACGACACTTATCATGAGATTGATATGGTTAATCTTGTCATTCAAGAGATGGAATTTACTAAACACTTAGTTTCTAATAATGATTCATATGATGAACTTACGAGTGACATCAATGTTATCTCTTATGCTGATTATATGGTCACAATTAAGAACGATGTCGCTCAATATATTCCTCCTCCTAAACAAGATGGTGCTATGATATTGTCTCTAATTGAACAAATATGAAGTCAAGTAGAACGATGCAACACGGTAAATGAAGAGACCAAAAGTGTGAATGAATCGTTGTTTAGTAAACTTGAACGATACAAAGAAAAAGTCAAAGTTTCGGAAGAAAAACAAAATTCTAAACATTTTTTCACACAAAGAGAAGAGCATTTAGATTCTCAAATGCGAGGAATAATTGTTGATCGTAATCAAAAAGTAAAGGCTTTTGAAAAACAGGTAATAGTTCAAAAACAACAATTTGAGGTTCTAATGAATATTCATTCTTCTCTGAAAAACAAATTTGAAACATTTAAAAAGCAGTCATCTGAAAAACAAGATAAGTACATCGATGAAATCTTGATTTTGGAAAAGGATAATGTGAAAGTCTAAAGAATCGTTGTAAGCTCAGATTGTTTAGATCTATATCTAGGGAAAATAACATGAACCATGAAAGAAAATGCTAGCGAAATACACAATGAACAAAGTTATTTTGACAAGGTTTTTCATTCATATTATTCACTGTTTGCCCTAATTCTAGATGATCAATTCTAGAACAGTTACTCTAACTAGTAACAGGATCAATGAAACATTGATCTTGAGGCTACAACACTCATTCTAGGCGTTTACAATGAACCACACGCCTAAACACACACCACACACACAATTCCTTTAATCGACAACATTTTCTGTGCACATAACACATACGACCTAATTCTCGTTCTAAAACATACGACCTATATCTCTTTATATACTAGAGATATTAGGTTTTACAAAGGATAAGAACAAATAATATCTTCCTAACTTTTAATATTATCTTCTATATCTTCTATCTGAATAAGGAGATCTTCTAGAATCTTCAAAATCTTCCATCTTTTGAAGAATTCTAGCTTTGCATTTAAGTCCTTTTGTTTCATTCTTTTATTCACTTTGTCTCATCAAATCAAGAATCCCAACAATCTTCCCCTATTTGATGATGACAAAACAAACAAAGTCGTGTACGAACTTCATCATAAAGCCAAAGCTTCCCCTGAAGTTGAGATGTAATCATCTCCCTGAATGAAACAAAACTTCCCCTTAAGTAGATTTCCTTTGTACCATGCCACACCAAGGATCTACAAGTTGCCAATTGTACCTGTTAACATCTTCTTCCCCTTTTTGTCATAATCCAATAGGGGACATATGAATATAAGCAACTTTGATCTTGACCACTACAAACCAATATCACACTTCTAATCCAAGCCTTCTAACTTATCAAATTACCCACCATTAAGCACAATAAGAAAAATGAACTTGAGTAATAGAAACTCACACTAGCAGTAGTAATAATGATTAGCAGTAGTAAAAACCTTCACCTCAATGATGCATGTAAATGGTTAAACATTTTAACATTAAGCTTCCCCTGAAACCCATATGTTAAGCATTTCTTGAAATTTTAATTCTGTAGGCCTTTTGTAATGATCACTGATGAAGAAAAACTAAGTATAACGAACTTGATGCTGAAGTATAATAACCTAAACTTATGTCTTATATCTTGTACTATCCATGTAACGTCAAACTCATAAATAAATCTGTAAAATATAAGTAGATCGTAACCTCTTGACAAAATCCTCATCTTCTATGAGATACATAACCAAAGTGATATCAAATGTGAGCATTGAGAACCATAAGTTAGATCACACACCTTTGCTAGATTTGTCAAGTCTTCGTCATATCGTTTCTAAGCACGAACAAGTTACCTCTAAACGTTGTAATCCATTTGAGCTATGATAAAACACAAACCTGTGAAACTCTACTTCAACTTCAAATAGGTGATAAACAATCTTCTTCATAATCAATTAATCTAATAAATCCAAAAATGAGCCATTAAACATTTAAACCAAAATCAATCTGTTAGCTTCCCCTTAAACGAAGCATCTGTGTGTATCCCCAAGCAGTATTAACTTCAAACACGAAGCAATACTAAGTATAAAGCTGGCAGTACTAATTGTCCCATGGCAGTAGTACTAAATAAAGGAGCAGTACTAACTTTTTAATAAGCAGTACTAAATAATTACCAATTAGCAACACTTTTTCTGTCATGAATCTGTCACTAATCTTCATTTTCCTTCCTTCCATTCTGTTAGTGACACTTTATCTGTTACTAAACTGTCACTAAAGTGTCACTAATTTGAATACTCCTTCCTCCCGTACTATTTAGTGACGCTTTAACTGTCGCTGATCTGTTGCTAATCTATCACAAATTCAATTACTCCTTCCTTCCATGGCATTTTGTGACACTTATTCTGTTACTAAGCTGTTACTAATCCGTCGTTAATCTTTATATCATACTCGTCACCAACAGTTCCAAGTAAACAAGCAGTATAGATCTTCACTTTGTTTTGCGTTGGCAGTATAAACTTTTCTCATGGCAGTACTAATAAGTAAACAAGCAGTATTAATCTCGTTGAACCATGAAACAAGACAAACATTCCTTATCATTACTTGAAACCAAGTTGCCATCACGCAACTTATTAAACACACTGCTACTGCTCCTTCTTGATATCATTCTCACCTGTTAAGAACTGTTAACAATACCTTTTAGATAACAAGATTCTGTCATAGTATAGTAGCAACACCAGGTTCTAGCATATTTTGAGGCTTCACCATTTATAACCATCATAATATTGACTTTAGCAGCAAGATTATTTAGAGATGACCCATTATGCAACTCGGCAAAACCCTCAAACAAACCAACCAGCAGCAGCATTAACTTATAGAGATAGCAGCACTAATGTTGCGTTAGCAGTACTAACATACTAACTGGCAGTATAAAGTATAAACGAACTAACAACAGTAACATTTATTACCTTCATAACACAGGACCATGCGTTAATTACCTAAATCCTACATTAACCATGAACAACGACATCCTAAAAACTTCTGGGTATTCTTCTCCTAAATATTTATACAATACAACCCCAAGAGGACATATAAGTTGTTCTTCCTGGCAATGTTCCATCACCACTGCAATTCCAAAGTCAGATCTGCTGTCTAGAATTCATTGATGTCGAGGCCTTGCTGTTATTAATCAATTAACAACAATTAGAAACCTTGTTATGCTCCTGCTAATGCTCCAGAATTATGCATCAATCGTTCCCGCTATGGTTCATCACCAATAAAAAGATTTACTCACCAAATCTAGTAGAAACAACAACATCTCGTCATCTTAAATCACCATGCCGCTAATATCATGAACTTTTCTGTTTTTATTGAATTAGAGTTTGCAAAACCCTAATCACATCGAATCTGCTCAAAACTCCAAAAATAGAAAATTTCTAATCTTCTTTTCTTCAAAACACGCCATCAAAACAACCTTGTAGATCCTAGATCAAGAGCCTCGTGGCTCTGATACCAATTGTGAAAGTCTAAATAATCGTTGTAAGCTCAGATTGTTTATATCTATATCTAGGAAAAATAACAATGAACATGAAAGAATGCATAGCGGAAATAGCATAATGAACAAAGTTATTTTGACAAGGTTTTTCATTCATATTATTCACTATTCGTCCTAATTCTAGATGATCAATTCTAGAACAGTTACTCTAACTAGTAACAAGATCAATGAAACATTGATCTTGAGGCTACAACACTCATTCTAGGCGTTTACAATGAACCACACGCCTAGAACACACACACCCCCCTTTAGTCGACTACATTTTTTGTGCACACTTAAACTACACGACCTAATGTCTCTTTATATAGTAGAGATCATCTAGGTTTACAAAGGATAAGAACAAATATAATTAGGAAACAAATAATATATTCCTAACTTTTATCTTTATCTTCTATATCTTTTATCTTCTTAAGGAGATCTTTTAGAATCTTCAAAATCTTCCATCTTTTGAAGAATTCCATCTTTGCATTTAAGTCATTCTTGTTTCATTCTTTTATTTATTTTGTCTCATCAAATCAATAATTCCCAACAGATAAGAAAAAACTTCAAAATATTGTTTACAAATAGGGTCAAACTGTTCAAACAAGGCATATGTTAACCAAACCTCAAGTTTTATATGATAAAGCTTACAAAACTACTCTTGGTTATCAAAACCCTTTATATCTTCGAAAAGCTCAACGGAAACAACCCGTGTTGTATAGTACCAAAGCCTTAGTTGAGAAACATGATTCAATTTTTGTGTGTGATTCTGAAGAAACACTGATAATTGCTAAAGAGAGTCTGTTAAAAAGGAAATAAAACAAAAAGAAAATGATAATAAACCGATTGATTATGGAAACTAAATAAACACTATGAGTATTTTGTTCCATAAAAACTGTTGTCTGCATAACAAGTCTGCTGGTCACCGGTTTCAAAACTAATTCCATCTATGTCTATTGTAAAACCAACACCCACAAATTTTTTTCCTAAACAACTTCCAACAACCAGTAAGGTGAAAGAGAATCTTCAAAAGGCATGTCATCTTTATAAGTTTGATACTTACATCAAAAAGAGAATTGTTCTTTCTAGTGTTCAAGTGGGAAATTAGGGAGTAATGCATATAAAAGGGGCTTTCAAAGAAGACGTCATACCATTTTTCAAAAATCTTAAAGAATCTTTCAAACTTTTTGAAATCGGTCTTTATAAAGAAGTTAATGAAATGAAAGCAATCTTTACACAAATGGAAAATGAAGTTGGCCAATGTTCTGTGGATAAGTAATATTTTGATATTGAAAAGAAACAACTTTTAATAAACAATGCTCGACTCTTGGAAGACAATATCTCGTGTGATGTTATGTGTACTTTTCTATGTTCTTTAAATAGAGTTGATAATTGTGCAAGTTGTCAAAGTCTTGAAATTGAGCTTTTAAATCAAAAAATCAAACAAGTCATTTAACGTGCTGTCAAAACGGTTTGCAAAACTTGAAGAATACTGCATTTCTCTTGAACTGTCTTTGCAACATAATAAAAAAAATTAAATTTTTGATGAATCTTGGAAAATACATGATGCTTCTTTGATAATAGAAATCAACAACAAATCTTTTGAGATAAAGGATTTGAAAGCTCAGTTACAAGAAAAATCAATTATAGTTAATGAGTTGAAGCAACTGTTAGCTACATAGAAAGGAAAGAGTCAAGTGACTCTTGGTGAAACACCAAATTTTGATTCTAGGTTTCAAAAAATTGAGGATGAGAACGTGTCCCTAGCTTTTCAGGTTTCATCCTTAGTTAAGGAAAGAGAACACCTTAAGTTAGTGTACAAAAATCTTTACGATTCAATCAAGCAGACACGAGCTCAAAACAAACTTAAAACTGACTTTTTGCAACAAAGACTCAATAATCATATTTCTGAATATGCAAAGTTAAGAGCACAATTACAAGTAAAGTTTTTTGAACTACAAGTAAATCAATCTGGTATAAGTGTGAAAACTAAGTTTGCAAAACCTTCAACTTCGGGAAATAAACTTTATTCTGTAACCCCACTTCCAAAAACACAGTTTATTTCTAAGGTTGTTGAGAACAATGATTTGTCAAAACAGTCACTTCACACTTGCATACCAACAAGGTAATTGAGAAATGCACAAAAGTTCTTGCCCCAGGTCTGCTTAGGATTGAGTCTAAACCAATCAATGTGTACTTTAAAAACAATAGGGCAGTGTATCGAGACTGCTTAAAAGTCACTAGAGAGTATGTAGAAACACTACATGAATTGTTAGAACATGCTAGAACTTTGAAACCTACAGAAAAAATTCTAGATTATGCTTGTAAGTTTGTTCAGCAAATTCAAGAACTGTTAGTATATGTTAATGCCTCATGCCATTTAACATAAAGTGGGAATGAAAAGTGGGCTCCTGTAACATGTCATAGGAAGAACAATAAGCCTTACGTTGATACTTCAGGAACAGTAAACATAGTTTTTAATAAGACACAACAACATGTAGTAAAGCAAAACATTCAAAAGACTGATCACACTTTGTTTCCTTCTACAAAAGTAAGCTATACTAATGCTAGCGGATCACAGTCTAAGAGCAATACAAGGAATGATAGGATCCAGCGACCATGAAGTAGGAGCGAGAATAATAATGTTGAAGCCCAAAATACAAAGTTTAAGTCTATCTCAAATAAGAAAAATCATTTTTCATATTGTAATGCAAATGTTAAGAGTGTTGTTGTGTCATTGAATTCTAACAATATTTGCTTGACATGTAGTGAATGTTTGTTTTCTACTAATCATGTTGCGGGTGTTTTTAATTATCTTAATGATGTGCAAAAACGTAAAAAGGCTAAATATGTAAAACAAATAGAAAAGATTCAATGGAAATCAACTGGAAGAGTCTTTATCATTGTAGGACATAGATGGATACCAATAAGAAGAACCTTTAGCATGGTAGGAACCACGTGCCCCTTACCAAAATCACTCCTGCCACTATAGTGCCTTCAGGGAATAGAATCCAAACCATAAGTATTCCAGGTATAACACATAATGCTAAAACAAGAATGAGATATTCCATAGCTAAGAACTCTCTAATCAGAGCTCACATAAATTGTTATGTTCATCCATTCATTAAACCAACCTTTTCTCTTGTAAGAAACTTAAAAGTTATTTTGTCGATCATCCTAGAAGTTCGGATTTCTAGGAGTAACTTAGGATTACTAAGTATGGAACCCAATCAAAAGTTGGGGATCCAAAATCTTATATATATTTCCATTTTCCTTTCCTCTTTTTGTGCAGATTGTAGAAATAGTTCTTTAGTACTTAAATTCCGGTTGTTCCAAGCACATGACTAGACAACGCGACAAGCTCGTCAATTTTGTTTCCAAGCTTATCAGTATCATCAGATTCGGCAATGATCATTTTGTAGATATTATCGGTTATGGAAAGTTACATATTGGGAATATTTAATTTTACGAGTTTACTACGTTGAAGGACTTGGTCATTACTTATTCTCCGTTAGGCAATTTTGTAATTCGGATCTTGAAGTAGCATTCAGCAAACACACTTGCTTTGTACGTAACTTAGAAGGTGTTGATCTACTATCAGGATCTCATGGTTCTAATCTTTATACAATCTCAATGGAAGATATGATGAAGTCGTCTCTAATTTGTTTACTCTCTAAAGCCTCGAAGAAAAAAATCTTGGTTATGGCATCGTTGTTTGTCACATTTGAACTTTGATACTATTGATGAGCTTGCAAAATAAGGTCTAGTAAAAGGTTTGTCTAAATTGAAGTATGCTAAATATCACTTGTGTTTAGCGTGTCAAATGGGTAAAAACAAGAAAGCATCCCACAAACCCAAACGTGAACCAAGTATGAATGATAAGCTTCAAATGTTGCACATGGACTTGTATGGGCTAATGTGGGTGGAAAGCATAAATGGAAAGAAGTATATCTTGGTCATCATTGATGATTATTCTTGATTTACATGTGTGAAGTTTTTGAGAACAAAAGACGAGACTCCAAAAGTGATAATCAAAATTTTGAAAGAAACTCAAGTAAGTCTACAAGCAATGGTCAAATATCATCGCACAGACAATGGAACTGAATTCATAAATCAGAAATTGAGGTCATACACGGATGATGTTGGCATTACTCACCAAACTTCAGTAGCAAGAACTCCATAACAATATGATGTCTTGAAAGGCGTAATCGTACGTTGGTAGAAGCTGCTCAAACTATGCTCATCTTTTCCAAATCTCTGTTATTTCGGTGGGCAGAAGCTGTTGTCACCACTTGCTACACTCAAAACAAATCCTTTATCCATACCCGATATCACAAGAACTGCTCCGAAACCAGAAACTAGATCTCAAGTTCCTTCACGTCTTTAGTTAAACTAGATCTCAAGTGTCCGCTTCCCGTCTTTAGGTGCAATATGTTATACTTTAACTAATACATAGTAGTAAAGATCTTGGAAAGATGAAACCATAGGCAGACATTGATATTTTCATTGGTTACTCACCATCCAAAAAGGCTTACCAAATCTACAACAAGAGAACTCAAATGATAATGGAAACCATTCATGTGTAGTTTGATGAACTAACCTAATGGCTTCTGAATAATTCAGTTCAGGACCCGAGCTTTAAACTTTGACTTCTAAACACATTAGTTCAGGACTCGTACCAAACCAGGTTGCTTCAACATCAGCTAAACCTCCCTCAAAGAATGATTTGGATATGATGTTTCAACCAATGTTTGATGAATACTTTAAATAATTACCAAGTGTTGTATCTATAACTATTTCCGCTGCAACTTTACCACTACCAGATACAACAGGGCTTCTTTTTCTAACTTCATTGATCAAGATGCTCCATCTCCAAGTACTTCATCGATAACCGAAACAACAAAAACTCCAATTCACTCTACCAATGTTAAAGAGCTCAATAATTAAAACAACAATACAGGGTTTGACAGTGATACCTTTATAAATCCATTTGCTCTCCCAGTAACTAGTTCAGCTAATTCATCATCATCAAGTATTGTAGACACTTCAAACATGCATACATTCCAACAACCTCAAACATACATCAGAAGATGGACAAAAGATCATCTGTTAGTAACAATCATCGGCAATCCATCAAAACTTGTTTCTATAAGACGCCAATTAGCA
The DNA here is from genome assembly GCA_026074375.1 of Tanacetum coccineum. Lineage (NCBI taxonomy): Eukaryota > Viridiplantae > Streptophyta > Magnoliopsida > Asterales > Asteraceae > Tanacetum > Tanacetum coccineum. The sequence goes on from BQNB010010052.1 coordinate 31,216, forward strand.
ATAGATGCCATGTGGTGCTACTTCGATGCTTTCTTAACCAAAGTCGAGCCTAAGAACTACAACGAAGCCATGAAGGAATCTTGCTGGATTGAAGCAATGCAAGAATAAATTCATGAGTTTAAAAGACTTGAAGCATAGGAGTTGGTTCAAAGACCATTCGGTGTTATGCTCATCAACCTTATGTGGATATTTAAGGTAAAGCTAGATGAATATGGGGGTGTGGTGAAAAACAAGGCACGACTAGTTGCTAAAGGTTATCGTCAAGAAGAGGGGATTAACTTTGAGGAATCGTTTGCACCTGTAGCACGCATTGAAGTCATTAGAATTTTCTTAGCATATGCTACTCATAAGAATATGACGTTTTATTAGATGGATGTAAAGACGGAATTTCTGAATGGGATTCTAAAGGAAGAGGTGTATGTGAGTCAATTAGAAGGGTTTGTTGATCAAGATCATCATAATCATGTATTCGGATTAAAGAAAGCACTTTACGGGTTGAAACAAGCTCCCCATACCTGGTACGACATGATCTCCAAATTTTTTGTCAGTAAAAAATTTGTCAAAGGTGTAGTCAATCTGACATTATTCACTCGGAAGGAATGCGAGTATCTTATATTGGTACAAATCTATGTAGATGACATAATATTTGCCTCCATAAATCCCCGGCAGAGAGAGCAGAGCGAGTGCGTCAATTTGAATGACAAAGAGTAAACGTTTTAAGATGTCAATGATGGGAAAAATATCATTCTTTTTAGGACTTCAAATTTCTCAAAATCCCATAGGCATCTTCATAAACCAATCCAAATATGCACTTGAAATATTAAAAAAAATATGGTTTAGAAAGTAGTGATGTTGTTGACACTCCTATGGCGGAGAGGTCAAAACTTGACGAGGATCCACAAGGGACTCCAATTGACACTACTCGTTATCAAAGTAATGGTCCGGATCTCCCTTATGTAATCTTACACAGCAAGTCCGTCTAATTTTAGTGATTTTGAGTCTGCATGTTGCTGGTAACAGGCAGAGCCTATCGAAAAGCACCTTACTGTTGTAAAATAGGTCTTTCGGTACCTAAAATGAACCATTAACATAGGTCTATGATATCCTAAGTACATTGGATTTGAACTAACGGCTTTTACAGATACAAATCATGCAGGTTTTCAAGACACAAGAAGGAGTACTTGGGGAAGTGCACATGATGAGGTGTCATTTTATACACTATTTTAGGGTCATTTAACCCTTTTAATCATGCAAATATGCTTAGATAATGTGCTTAATCGTTTGTTTTTAGGTTTTTAGCACTTGGATGGCTTTTGTAGGAAATACACGTAACTTGGGATCATTTGGAGAAATAAACAGATCAAGGATTACATTCCAACATACACCAAATCTTATGATGACGTTTAGAAACAATGGCTGGAGACGGCCTCACAAGCATAAAGCGATGCCGTCGTGATCAATATAGTGACGGCGTTAGGATTTTGGCGACGGCATCAGGACGTGGCCGACTTAAAAAGGATCTAGAATCGTCTACGTGGCGATGGTGTCAAGAGCATAAAAAGACGCCGTCACGTCGATAACTCTATAAATATAAATCCATTTTTAGGGTTTTAAGCGTGTAACTTTGTATAAATTTAAGGAGACGAACGCTATCTTTGTATAGCAGCTATTTAAAGGCATTTTTAGGGGCCGTCAAACCTCTATATGTTTTTAGGGCCTCAAAACCCTATTGTACTACCTTGGATCCATGTTTTAATTCAAGTAAGGTTATTTATCATTAATCATTCAATATGTCTATGTGTTGTGTGATTGATTTATCTTCTTGCTTTCATTATAACATGCGAGGCTAAACCCTCCTTTGTATTTGCTTATGATTGCATGAAAGTCAGATTGTAGATCCTTTTACTGTTGCTTCTTGATTGATGAATGTGCGCGTTAGGTTCTAGAAAACCAGCTTTTGTCTGTATCGCTGTAGACACGTCTAGGGAAACGCGAGTGCGTAGAAAGGATACCATCGGGTAACAGTCTTCATACTACCTTACCCCCTTATATGGTTGATCCCTCTTAAGGTATTTCACACGCATTTAATATACTCTTAGGGGCCTTGTAATAGTCTTCATACTACCTTACTTGTGCGTTGCCTTAACGGAATATTAAATAGACGGCGGGTTCGTGTAATCCGTTCATGACCTAGGAGATACTTACACAAATCATCACAAGTGTGACAAGGCAACATGATTAGGAGAAGCAATCTAATAAGTAGTGCATGATTAAGTAAATACATTTAATATCATAAAGTTATCACCAGTAGTTTAGATATTAATTAGTTTAGTTATTAGTTAAATAAACCAACCTCTCAAACCATAGATTACTTTCTATCATAAAATATAAAAACACAAAAATGATCTTCTCTCAACCCTTAGAATTCTGTTAGACTGTGATCAAGCCTTCCCAACCTATTCCCCTAGAGAACGATAACAACCCCCGAGTCTTCCCTATACTACTACTAGAACGGTTAGGTACTCTGCCTAGGGAGTTGTAAAACTTCGTGTAGAAGTCTTACGACGACCGCATCAAGTTTTTGGCACCGCTACGTGGGGAATAGTTAGTTTTTGATCATTGTTTAACTTAGTTCTACTCGATTAAATCCTTTTAAGTGAGATTTTAATTCAGTATATTAGCTTTCTTGTAGTTTATCTTTTATTTGTAACTTTTTTGTTCACCATTATGATGTATGAAAGACCACCTACCACACCTTTTCAAAACCCACCACGAACCACAACCTTCCCATTCCAAGGATATACCTTGGTGTTCCAACAACATCAAGATGAATCTATCTACGATGTGTGAACTCGTTTCAAAAACTTAATCCAAAGAGTCCCTCATCATGGTCTCGGTTTATGGTCCCTTACTCAATTCTTTTATGATCTTGTCGACGACTATACCCGAATGGACCTTGACTTTGCAGTAGACGGGAACCTTATAGAATTAAGTGTTGAAGAAGTATGGGAAGCCATAGAAATTTTTGCCCAAGGCCAAAAAGAATAGGACAACCCACCAAACATTATTTCTGAACAAGAAGTAGCAAATTTGAAGGCTCAAGCAAAAAGATTGTTTGGAAATGAGAATGTTTGGGTTGAGATGCATAGAGGTATAGCATGAGATGAGGTGGAAAATCCAGACCCATAAAGTACCCCACCAGTCCTCCCATCATTTGAGGAAAACACACAGCCCGTGACTTACCCGGATGAAGTAGAAGAGACTATAGGACTCCCGATTGAGGTAAAACCTTTAGACGAAACATCATTAGAGGATTTAGGCTTGAATACTTATAATTATGACATTCCTCTTAGTTTTAGGGAAATTCCTAGTTTTGATAAACCGGCGCCTCAACCATAACCCTTTCCTACTTTCCCATCCTTAGAAGTGGATCTAGGAGAAGAAAGAGACCCTGAACCACCCATCAAACCACCTAGTCCGAATAGTTTTAGGATGAAGGAAGTAGACCATTTGACCATTCATACACCACCTTTACCTCATGTGGCATCTTTCCAACCTAAGGATACGTATTGTTATTATCACCCATGCATTGATGATCCTAAGAAACATTATGGGTTTAAACCAGGTTTATTAGGACAAAGTGGATCCCTAGGTGTTGATTTTTCAAATTTAGAGATGGTAGAAAAGGGTTGGGAATTAGAATCTAAGGAAGTTTATTTTCTAGGAAGAGGACTTAATTCACCTGTTAGGCCAAAAGAAGTAGAGAAGGTTAGGATTAAAGAAACACACCTTTTGGAGCATACAATTCAACAACTAATTTTTCAGCATGTGACCCCTTTTCACAACAATGGTGTGTACCGTTACTATCACCCGCACTTGAACTCAAGTGTGGGGGAACCCTCCCCTTTATCTATTAAATAAGACTGGAGTCAGGCTCGTGACTTGAACAAAAACAAGCGCTTTTTGAGAGGCAACCTAATATTTACTTTCTTGCATTTAGGAGTGTCTTGTGTTTTATTCTTTATTGTTTGTTTTATAATATTTAAATCATTTTGTAATCATGCTTTGCTAGTTTATAACTTTGTCTTATCTACAATCAAAGGTATTTTGCATAAAATAAGTGTAGGAGGAAATATCCGGTTTATAAGAACCAGATTCAAACATTTAAAATAAACTGTTTAGATTAATTCACGTCAGTTTTGAGTCATATGATTGTAACGATTAATTCCAGGTTTTTATGCAGTGTTTTCTTCAGATTTAACTAATAAAATTACGTGCAAGAAATTTCTCATTAAAAACGAGGAAGGATTTTTCATAGACCCTGGAGACGGCGTCGGGATTAACACCCGACGGCGTCGCGTCTCCTTCTTCAGCAATGTGAAAATTCAAATTTTTTTAGTATTTCTGAAAAATAAAATGTGCAATATTTAAAATTTGTAATTCTTTTGTACACCTGCATAAACCTATAATTATATCATTACTCACATCCTATCTTTACTGCTTTCGTAGAGTCAAAACCCTAAACTCTTATTATATTTATATATATCCCGCCGATTTTATGCTTGGTGTAGTTGTCTTTGTCTTTGATTACAGGTTATATTTGACGAGAAAAAGATATGAAGTTTCTAATGATAGATTACATTTAATGATCTTGGAGGACCCGATTTACGTATTTATCGCAAGTTTATCTTCCCCTTATATGACAAACCAGTGGAGGTACTAGTTTTTTCTTTTACTTGTTTTCATTTTCCCTTTATTCATTTACGGGTACTTCAATGAACATTGGTGACCATTGGTTCAACTTAGTGTAGGGGAAATAAACCTTAGCAACTATACCATTATTTGTCATTTGTCTTATGTTCCTAAAATGAATGGGTAATATATAGAAACATAGCATAAAAAGGTAAATTTTGGACAAAAATTTAATTTTTTTTTATGACAAAGTACCAACGAAAAACCAAGTATTTAATAGCGTCCTCATGGAAAATAGAATGTGTAGACTAGCACAAAAACCTCAAAATTCCACCCCAAAAATGTGAGGTTCGTCTTTAGATCTTTAGGAATTCGGATATCCATTATTGATACCCAAGATAATTTGTACCTTTAGCTTTCTCGAGTTAAGGTTTGAATGCAGTCATATATGTCTATTCTGTCGTTACGGATGTATAAGTACATTCTTAGTCGCCTTTTCTAGAGCACGGGTTTCGGTAATAAATTATATGAGTGTACCAGTAGTATATTAAATTCTCCTAGAACTGAGTTTTTTGTGATGCGATCCTGATACCGCCTAGTGAGTATTAGGATTTGCTAGAATAATAGGCACGTAATGATTAACCCAACGACTTTAAAACCTGTAATTGATATTATGTTTTTCCAATCGACAATATAACTATCCTTACGACCGCTTTTCCATTGCACTGTCATTTTTAGTGCAGGATACCCCTAGTACAACCCTCTTAGCCTATCCTTTTTCACAATTCTTATAATTTTCTGGTTTAAGTGCCCGGACTATTAAATGAAGAGCATTAGTCCACCCTATAACCAATCGTTTACCACCCAATAGCCTTAGCCTACCTTGTATGTTGTACTACGCTTTGATTACATTATGTTTTAAAACCTCAGTTAATTTATTTAAGTACAAAACAAGAGACGGTTGCCTAGGAGTTTCCTTATCCAATTAAATACAGATTTGTGACGATTAGGATTCAAGGAAGTAAATCATCTATGAAGAATTAGGGAAGAAGTAATTTATAACCGCTCCGAAGAAGAGCAAATAAGCTCCATGTTTATTTTGATCCACCACAAATTAGGTATTATCATAGATACTAAATAATCTGAGTATGTAAAAAGTTCAAGTGATGGGGTGTATCTATAGAACCCCATGATGTATTATATGTTCAGCAATGTGCAAAGTGCAAAAGTGAAACAAAAATGAGAAGAAAGGAGAAGAGAAAAGAATAAAAAAATATATAAAAAGGTTAAAAATATTACGGCTGCCCATTACGCTTTATGTCTATGTATTAGAGTCAAGAAAGAAAAAGAAACAGATTAGGTGTAGAGTTTTAGTAGAGTGTTTGAAGTATTTTGTCCCGATTCATTGGTCTTAGGCAAAACCAAACCCAACGTGTAAACCTTATAAATAATAAAGCTAACCCATCCACCTCCAACTTCACCCAAATTCCAACCACCCAAAAGTAAACCCCATCCGATTCCGTACCGGAAAAATGTTTCTTCACACAAATCCCACAAACCCTTTAAGACTTCTGAGATAGTAATGAAATAAAGTTTCCAGCTAGTCGGTGAGTGGACGTTTTAGATCCTTTACCATGTACTATGATAATTTATATGCAATGATAGTGTAATGAGGTTTAATTTTCCCTTTCCTAGATAGTTTTTAACAATTTATTATACACTTGATAGAAAGAGACAGAATTCCAAACACTTTATATGAGGTGCTAAGTATATACTTTCCGTGCTTTTTAACTACGAGGTCTAGAATGATAGTTTGTTTTGTAAAAAACTTTTAAAGAGTAGTTAAATGCCCTCAAATATTGCTATTGTCATAGGTAAAAAGCCCATTTGCTTGAACAACATATCCCAAAGTGTAGGGGTAATTTGATTTGAGGTGGTCCATTTATACACTATTTTGGGGCCATTTAACCCCTTTAATCATGTAAATATGCCCAGATTATGACTTTGTTTGTTTTGTCATCATCAAATAGGGGAAGATTGTTGGGATTCTTGATTTGATGAGATAAAATGAATAAAAGAATGAAACAAGAAGGACTAATTTAGCATTATGGGATTCTAGAAGACTTGAAGTCAAACAGTAGTTATCTTCTCATTCAATGCACTCAAACAGTGATTAATGCTGATTGAAGATTAATTACAACTTGAAGATTAATGCTGATTTAGTTTCCTAATTATTTAGTCAACCATATTAAATACATTGACTAAGTATTTAATATAATTGTTTACTAGAATTAGTTTCCTTTGTAAGTCTTGATCTCTCCCTATATAAAGAGATCATAGACATAGGTTTTATACATCCATCATAGTTAGACTTCTCCAATGAGAGTCTAGACACACAAAGAAATCGTGTGTATTAGTAGTTAGTTTATTAGATAGTTGGTGTAGCCTCATATATTCTGATCAAATATAATGAAGGCTTCAATGTTTAGAAGTAAACATTGTTGAATAGCATTATTGTTCTTATTATTCCGCTTCCTATTAATGTTATTCGTAAAACATATCCTAGATGGGCTAAATGATTCTCAACATGTGGTATCAGAGCGGGTTGCTATTTATATCTAGGATCTACAAGGTATATATCTTTTTGGTTTTTGGATGGATTTGGATCTCGGATGGAACTGTTTTTCACAACAGTTTATTCTTATTGATTTTATGGCTCGTTTTGGAGATTTATTGAAGATGTGATTACGAAGATAGTTGATTATCACTCATTTGATGTTGTAGTTAGGTTTCATAGGTTTGTGTTTTATCATATCTCAAATGGCTTACAACATTTGGAGGTAACTTGTTTGGTTTGTATGGTGACGAAGACTTGACGAATCTAGCAAAGGTGTGTAATTTATAAACTTAGGTTGCTTAATGCTCACATTTGCTATCACTTGAAGGAGTTACGTTATTGTGCTTAGTGTCTCATTATAGAGAAAGAGGATTTTGTCAAAGAGATTGCGGTCTGCTTATACATTAGGAGTATGAGTTTAACGTCGTGGATAATACAAGATATAAGGCACAAGCTTGGAAGATTCAACTTCTTCATCAAATTTGTTATACTCTATTTTCTTCATCAGTGATCACTACATAGAGCCTACAGAGTTCGAGATTCAAGAGATGGTAAACATATAGGTTTCAGGGGAAGCTTATTGTTTAAATATTTAACCATCTACATGCACCACTAGAGGGGAAGTGTTTACAAGTTGCATATCTACAAGAAGACCCTATTGGATGATTACAAAAAGGGGAAGAAGATTACAAAGATATGATTTGCAACTTATTATATGTGGTGACATGATACAAAGGAAGCTTAGAAGTTTGTTTTATTCAAGGAGATTATTACATCTCAACTTCTCTAATTAAGGGGAAGTTTGTACGTGACTTTGTTTGTTTTGTCATCATCAAATAGGGGAAGATTGTTGGGATTCTTGATTTGATGAGATAAAATGAATAAAAGAATGAAACAAGAAGGACTAATTTAGCATTATGGGATTCTAGAAGACTTGAAGTCAAACAGTAGTTATCTTCTCATTCAATGCAGTCAAACAGTGATTAATGCTGATTGAAGATTAATTACAACTTGAAGATTAATGCTGATTTAGTTTCCTAATTATTTAGTCAACCATATTAAATACATTGACTAAGTATTTAATATAATTGTTGACTAGAATTAGTTTCCTTTGTAAGTCTTGATCTCTCCCTATATAAAGAGATCATAGACATAGGTTTTATACATCTATCATAGTTAGACTTCTCCAATGAGAGTCTAGACACACAAAGAAATCGTGTGTATTAGTAGTTAGTTTATTAGATAGTTGGTGTAGCCTCATGTATTCTGATCAAATATAATGAAGGCTTCAATGTTTAGAAGTAAACCTTGTTGAATAGCATTATTGTTCTTATTATTCCGCTGCGTATTAATGTTATTCGTAAAACATATCCTAGATGGGCTAAACGATTCTCAACAACCGTGACTCCAAGAGCATGATTGCCTTGTCTTGCAACACCGTTCAACACTCGAGGATGAAGCACATTGATGTTCATTACCATTTCATAAAGAAACAAGTTGAGAATGAGTTTGTTAAGCTATACTTTGTCAAGACTTTTTATTAGCTGGCGGATTTATTCACAAAATCACTCGCGAGAGAACGCTTTGAATTTTTGATCAACCGCCTAGGCATGCAAAGCATTACCCTAAAAGAGCTGCAACGTCTTGCAGAGTCAGACGAAGAGTAACTAAAATTACTACTTCATGTATCCTTGTATAATATGTAAAATAGTTTAAACAAATCCTTTGGATGCGCTCTTAGTTGACTGACTATGGATTTGACTACAACAAGATCCCGTTGTACTGCGACTCCAAGAGCGCGATTGTCTTGTCTTGCAACACCGTTCACCACTCGAGGATGACGAACATTGATGTTCGTTACCATTTCATAAAGGAACAAGTTGAGAATGAGGTTGTTGAGCTATACTTTGTCAAGACTGCTTATCAGCTGGCGGATTTATTCAGAAAATCACTCCCGAGAGAACGCTTTGAATTTCTGATCAACCGCCTAGGCATGCAAAGCATTACCTTAAAAGAGCTTAAACGTCTCGCAGAGTCTGACAAAGAGTAACTAAAATTACTGCTTCATGTATCCTTGTATAATATGTAAAATAGTTTAAACAAAAACCCAAAAAGATTTTTCATTTTATAAACTTTTTACAAAAACAAAATACAAAAATATATAATCAAAAAGAAAATACAAAATTAAAAAAAATTGAAAAACTCAAAAAAAATTATTCTCGACAAGTCTATCGGCATCGATATTTACGTCATTAGAAATATCATTCAACAATGACACGGGGATATAAATAAAGTTCGAACGAGAGTTTAAAACATGTCATTTTTAAATTTTTCTGTGTTTTGTTATTAAATATTAGATAACAACCTGGACATCAAATAAACGGAAAATGTACGTTTCAGTGCGTTTATCCTTCACAACGAAAATAGAAATCTTTTTGGTCTTGAGCTAATTAATCAAAATATTCAAATTTTTAAAGCTCGAGAAAATGGATTTTTTACAATTATTACTCAACCGGGCTTTCTAGATAAGTGATGACATCAAATAACGTCTATTTTATAGCATCATTTATCCCCTCTATATTGCTCGTTTTACATTCTTTTATATAAAAATTGGTACTTAATTGATTATATTTATTAATTGCAGTAATTATCGAGCATTTGGTGAAAGTTGGCTAAAAGGCACACATTTTAGAGCACAAACGAAGAGTTCAAGAAAGTCTACTGATTCTGACAACCCATATGTTGTATCATTCTAGAAGCATACGCCGTATCTAAGACTTTGACGACCTAAAAGACCATTGCCTGATTTTGAATAATACGCCGTATCCACATCAACAATACGTTGTATATAATAATTTGGTCAACGAAAAAGAACCAACTGGTTTTATCTCCCAGCAAGAAGATACGGCGTATCCGTGCCCTAATTTCACAAGACATCCATGACGAGAAAAGAGCTATATGCCATATCTAGAAAAACTCATACGTCGTATTCAAGTTACCCCAATACGCCGTATTAAACCCTTTCAATACGGCGTATCGACCTTTTTCCAGAGCTTATAAATCGAAAATCCTAAACTCGGTTTTCAGTATGCTTTTAACCACCAAGGTCGATTCTTAGAAGATTTAAGAAGCCACGAAGGTCCTGCAAAGTGCTCCGATCTATAGTAAAATGCTTGTAATCTCTACACTCTATATATGCGTTCGGTTAGGGTTACATTTATGTACTTTAATCGTTCATCTATAAATTCGTGTATTGTTACAATGAATATCGGCTAATACCTTTAGGTATTAGCCATGTTTATGATAATTTAATGCTTGGTTTGTTTATATTGATTGTTTACTTATTTGTTGCGTGTTGATTATGTTTATCACTTCATACTTGTTTATGTGCTTAAGTATGTGTTTAACCTATCATTCAACTAAATCTAGGAATACAAATAGAGCGTTAGCTACAGTCCAAGATAGAACTACATATAGCCGTTTATATATGTAGAGTAATAGGATCACAATATTAATGACATGTCTTTGCCTTTGGTTAAGAGAATAGGTAGACTAAGCGGTGACTTAGGATTACACATAACGTTCTGTTTCCTTATGTGAATATTTGGACAATGGACTACTAGTATCTAAATAGCCGTTAAGTAATAAGTTAGTAAAGCCTCAATGAGCTAGGTTTCAATATAATCACCAATTTTGTCTCCTAGATAGATTATAATGAACCGTGAATGCTTTATGCGGGTTTAGGTTAATTGTGATAGAATTAACTGTAATATAAACCTAGAGTTTAGGAAGAAGTCCCACCTAAGCTTAAGAATGATATATCACCAACGAAGTAAATTAATCATTGCACTCATAGACAATACCTACGTTTTATTGCATTAAACATGGTTAATACGTTTTCCTTACATTAGGCTTGACCGCTTCTTTATTTTTTGTTTATCAACTTGTATGTGATAATTGTCATCATTTAGATTAGTTAAACCCAAACTCGTGTCAGACTCTCAGGCTGAAATCGCCCCTTTTCATTAGTTTAGGTTTAAATAGATTCAACAAGAATAAATTAGGACTAACTTAGATAATTAAAATAATGACAAATTTAAGTATTAACGCTCGCTCTTAGTGAGCGATACCCTACGTACCAATGAACCTACAGTTGATAGGCTATTCTTCCCATTATTATTAGTTAATAGGTAAAGTCGGTAAAATATAAATAGTAAAACTTGATAACAAATATTACCTAAACATAAAGACACATCAATAAGATAAGTGTACATATCAGTGCATTTATTCTTTTAAAAGAAGAGAAATCTTCTTTGACCTGAACAATTTTTTCTTTATAAAAATGATCTTACAAATCATGTTCGGGTCACTCAATTTTTAAAAGCTGGAAATGAATCAAAATCAGTTTTGTCATCAATGGAAAATTCTTTCACAAGAAATTCAAACTCTTGAACAAATCCAAGAAACCTTTAAATAGACTACGGGTCTTTGTTCAAGGGGAGACAATGTTTAATCAGTTAATTTTCTAACAAGTGCTTAACAGAAATTCAAACTTTCGAACAAATCTAAGAAACCTTTAAATAAACTACGGATATTTGTTCAAGGGGGAGAAATGAGCATTCAAAATTTTATGTTACATTGCTTTCAAAACGAGTCACATAAAAGAATCGGGAAAAGTTTTTAACTTACACGAGACATAATTTGAGGGGAGTTAATTTATTTTAACTCTAAGGGCTTAAAATGTAATAAGTTAATAACTTTAGAGCTTAAAATTAATTTAAGAATAAGTATTTTAGAGTATAGAAACTACAAGGGCTTAATTTAACAAAACCAAATAGTTGTTTATAACTTAGGTAAAGTTTTAAAAGGATTTACAACATTTTTTAAACCCTAAGGACTAATTCTGCCAAAACCCAAAACTTTTGATGAGAAAAGGTTTTTAAAACGGATCATTGTTTGAGAAGGATGGTGGTGCGACATTGACTAGGATCTCATTTATGTTTTAATGATGACAAATGAACTTTCGCGAAATGTAAAATAACAAACGACAACCTAAATCCGTAAAACCAGACTTCATGTTCGGCGCGCTGGTCACGCGTCAGCGCATGAGTAGTGCGCCACAAGCGAACTCCGTTTTTACGGATTTACTTTTGTCGGCTTTCCTCTTACCCGACACATGTGGAAACTTCGATAAAGGTATGTACATGATATTTAAGCATTTGGGAACACTCCAAATGAGGTTTGGACTTAGAAAGGAGCAAAAATGAATCCTCTCATTTTTCTACAAATGCCAACTCAAATCTTTTATCAAACGCCTCTAGCCAAGGTTGAAACTTCTTTCTAAACCTAGTATGATCATGTTTTAAACATACCAACAAGCAAACTGCAAAAGTATTTATTTGACCTTAATCTGGATTTACGTTGTTCCTAATCACGTAACAGGTTTTACTCCGTTATTGGTCAAACTAAGTCAAAGGTCACTTGCGTAAACGCATCATTTCCTATTATGAGATATGCTTTACTAAAGATGCAAAGCACTTACCTTGTTTGCATCAAGATGATTAGTGATCAAATCCATTGTTGTGTATCACGGATTAAAGTCTAAATGACTTTGAGTTTGTGGTATTTGGAGATTAATTATACTTTGAGTTTTCTCATATCCTTTCTTATAAATGTTTTACAAACTCACATGTATTCTTCATATGTACAAATTTACACTTCTTCTACACAACACATTCCTCCTAATCATTTGTCCACCCTTCTTACCCAAAAAATGATTTCATCTCTTCCACGCACACATTAAACACCTTATTCCTAAACAATCCCATAATCACGTATGCCCACTCTCTTCTCTTTTATTAGCAATGTGATTATAAACCCAAATCAATCCTTTGATTTCATCCTCATCTTCATTCTTCATCTTCATCTTCAAAACCTCACTCACATAAGCCTTCACCCTTCTTACCCAAAAAATAATTTCATCTCTTCCACATCACATTCCCTTACACAATGTACCTTCCTTGTACTTGTTATACCTTATGTTACCACTCATTCATTATTTACCTTCTTCTCCACAACATTTGAATTTCACACACACACTCTATCATTCTCACCCTTGATCAAGTCACTTCATCAATCCAAGTTCCCATACTCTTTTTTCCACCCTTGGATTGATTTCAAAAAAATACAACAAACATACTTTCTATTCTACCCTTAATCAAGCCGCCTCATCAATCTGATATATCCTATTTTCTTCTCAACCATTGGATTGAACTCTCATCTCAAACAAACACACTTCCTCTCACAAACATTACTCACACAACAAACACACCTCTCTTTCTACCATTGATCTTGCCACTTCACCAATCCATCTTACCTCTCGTCTTTACATCCTCACCATTCATTTCAAAGCAAGATCAATAGGCTCCCTTCTATCACATTATTCCAACTCATGCCAACTCATTCACAACCCATTCTTTCTTATCCAACACGTGGTTAATTCAGTTTAAAATTTAAATTTAAAAATTTCCCCTTTTCTCTCCAAGCAAAGAATATTGACATCAAATAAAATCTATTTTATAGCATCATTATCCCATGTTATTAACCCATTTTGTATAGTTATTGCAATGAATTGTTACTTAATCATTTATATTTGAGAATTGCAGTAATTATGGAGTAATTGTTGAAAGTTAGCAAAAGGCGTGCATTCTGGAGCTTCAATGAAGATATTTTGAAGATTACTATTTTGAAGACCAATACGCCGTATCCGTCAAGGAAGATACGGCGTATCCGTGCCTGTACTCACCAAAGACCACTCAGGAATAAAGATGAATACGCCGTATCCAAAGGACTCAATACGTCGTATTTAAGATATGGAATCAATATAATATTTTAGAAGATATCAAGCGTGGTCCTTACTCCAAAAAATCCCCAATACGCCGTATCCAACCGACTTCCAGACCCTATAAATACAAAACTCAAAAACGAGTTTTAAGTGTGCTAAATCATATTCTCGATACCTAAACCACAAAAGTCAATTTTCAAAGGAGAAAAAGAGCAGAAGAGGTCGAGCAACGTATTCAATTCCATAGAAGACAACGTGTAATTCCATATACTTTAGTAATCGTTCAGTTTTTGGTATCATTCGTTAACTCGGTTAGTTTACCTTGGCTAAATAAATACTCTTGTATTTATTATAGTTGTTGAAGGCTAATCTCCTTCGAAGTATTAGCCCATTATCTATGAAAGATCTGAGATGTTTGTTATTGGTTTTATCATCGATTTCTTGATATATCGTTTGAGTGCTTATGTTTCTGCTTTAGCAATTTTAGTTGTTATGCCGCTTTTGTATGCGACCTATCATTCAACTGGTTTCTAGTTAAAGTCGACCTATCAGATCTAGAGTCCAGGATGTTCTCCATATAGTAATTATACTCTAGAATCATAGGTTACACTAATATTGTCCTTTCTAAAGTCTCTGTGTCTAGGATACGCTTGGGACTTTAACTAGTTAATTCGATATTGCCAATGGTTTATTGATCGTGTTTTGATAGCAGGTTGGGGGACCTATATAATTAAACAAAGTTACGTTCTAATTCCCAATTGGATAGTTAGACAGTGGTCCCTACTAGTGTTTAAATTGCCATTTAACGGTTAAGTGGGGAAGTCTTATGAGCTAGGGTTTAACAAGATCATCATTGCTCTTAATCCCCTCCTAAGATGATTATAATCTGTAAATAAGAATGCTTTTATGCTGATGCTTTAATGTGACAGAATTTATTGTATCTAGGTCTTAGGTTGTGTGTCTAGGTCTTAGGATGATGTAACGCCTAAGTCTTAAGAATGATATGCCACCTCGAGAGAAGAAATCATTGCACTAAATAAACAAACCAACGTTCTAATCGGATTAATAATGGTTAATACAGTTTTCTTATATAAGGTTCGACCGCTCTTTCATCTTTTGTTAATTAGCTTGCGTGGGTTAAAGTGCCTTGAATTGATTATAGACACCAACCAAACCGTGCCAGTCTCTCAGGCTGAAAACCCCCTTTTCCCGTTAGAATTAGGATTTAGACTGACATAGGTTTAACATAGGTTTAGAATAGAATAGAATTAACATAGATTAGATAACCAAGATATTAATTAAATTGATAGATTTAACCTCGCTTCAAGTGTTCGACACCCTACTTACCACGAAACTACTACCGATCGGGTACACTGCCCGTTAAAGTGTTGTTTTTGGTTTAGTCGGCAAAATATAAATTTAAAACTTGAATCATCTTAAATATACCATACAACGACAGCACATCAAGTTTTTGGCGCCGCTGCCAGGGAATGAAAATTAATCTCTTTTTTTTGATATTTTGGTTTTTAACATTAGATTAGATCTAACCTGTAGGATTAGTGTAATTTAGATTAGTGTATATTCTTGTATATTCTGTAATATTTGTATATTTGTATTTAATTGTTTGCTTGTATATTTTCGTGTTTAATTGTTTACGCATTTAAATTGTTTATCTTAACTACACTGTTCTGGTCGACAGTTGAATACGACGTATCCACTTCCATCAGATACGGCGTATCTAGTTTTCTGTCCAATATAGCGTATTCATTCCAAAAGATTAATACGGCGTATCCACTTCCATTAGATACGGTGTATCGATCGTCTGGAATAGAAGCTGAAATATTTGATTTTCGTGCCATATTTTTACCTTTCTTCGAGACAAATCCTACTGATTGAGTATCCCTTGTTTCAGGTAGTACATGACAAGGAGTTCTACGAACGAACTATTTACACCTTATAAAGAACCTGAACGAGAATTTCGATCATTAAGGAGACACTTCAAGACTCTAAGTCTTGACGAATTAAGATCGCTTGATTTCAATCTACTTTCTGACCAAGAATACTCAGAGGAAGAAGAAGCAGAAGCAATGATGGAAATGGCATAATGGAACATCTACAAGAAGAAGTACCGAGACTTCTGATGGACTGGCTGCTATACAAGCACAACTGAACAATCTAGGAAGGGAGATCAAGAAGGTGAATGAAAAAGTTTATGCTACTCACGTTGGATGTGAACAATGCAAAGGACCCCGTTACACTAAAGATTGCCCACAAAAAGAAGAAGGGAAAACCGTAGAAGAAGCTTACTACACGTAATTTTGTGGACCTTTTCAAGGAGGGGGATATAGAGCAACAACTCCAGGGTACTATCAAAGGAACAACGCCAATCCTTCGTTCCAAGAACGAAGGCAATCTATGGAAGATACCCTGAGCAAATTCATGAGTGAATCAGCAAAGAGACACGAAGAAAACTCTAACTTGATCAAAGAAATCTGAGCTTCGACAGATGCCGCCATAAGGAACCAAAGAGCATCAATTAAAACATTAAAAATTCAAATCGGGCAAATGAGCAAGGTACTACCGGAAAGAGGATTGGAAGCCTACCAAGCTCAACTAAAACAAACTCGAGAGATCAAGTCAGGTTGATTTCTACCACTATTAAAGCTGATTCGCACTGGATACGCCGTATTAGATCATCCCAATAAGCCGTATCCAATGGACTGAACAACACACTGTTGTACAAGTCAAGGCAAACGACGGTTCCTTTTCCAAGTTGTTTGCATAATCATTACTGTGAAGAAGAAGAAGAGGGGAACTATGGACCAAAATTCACGGAAGCTTATGGAGCTTCACATATCAATAACATCATACCCTGAAAGGAGAAAGACCCAGGGAGTTTCACTTTACCTTGCTTTATTAATGATGTTTGTTTTGACAATGCCCTTGTTGACTTAGGAGCTAGCGTTAGTGTTGTGCCTCTCTCGACCTACCTTAATTTAGGATTAGGCGAATTAGCTCACACTAGGTTGACAGTGGATTTGGCATATATGACTGTGAAATATCCAAAAAGAATAGCTGAAAACATACTAATAGAAATTGGTAAATTTACTTTCCCAGTAGACTTTATAATTCTTGATATACCCGAGGATATCAAAGTGCCCTTGATCCTCGAAAGACCATTTTTGTCTACCGCCCGTGCTAAGATTATTGTTTACAAAAGAAAGATTACTTTAAGAGTTGGGAAAGAAAAGATTATTTTCAAAAGTATTATACCTGGTAGTACTTTAATTAAGAGGGTCTACATGCTAAGTTTGAGAGAAAGAATAGAACTTGATTTAGAAGCTAGGCTTATGGGAGAGACTTTGGTGTTAAATAGATCATTAGACCCTTTCTTGGAATATTACATTGAATTAAATGATCTAAATAAACCATTCGAGCTTAGAAGAAATCAAGGAGATGATTTGATACCCACCATTAAGGAAGGTTAGGTAATTGAGGAATTTAGAACTAAGGATGAAGATCTTGATATTAGAATTAATGATTACCCTAGTTATTGTGACGATGATAAGAAGATCCATATAGATTGTGCCCACAACTTAAAGTTTTCATGCATGAGAGGATTTGGATATACACACGTCAACTTCTACCCGTTATTGTACGTCAATGTAATGTCAAGAAAATTTCATAATTCAATAATGCAAAATAAGATGGTGTACCAAGGAGATAATGTCGTAGGAGCTTTCTTTGTTGGAACTTTCTCTGTTATGACTGATTTTGCAGTTTTAGAGGATATGGATGCTTATTGTGATAAAGGAATGGGCGATATTATTTTTGGCGAACCATTCTTAAAAGAAGTTGGAATTAAAGCAAAACTTTTCGAAGGGATTATTACCCTTTACAATGGTGATGATGAAGTAACTTACCAAATGGTGTGATCACATCTAAGGTTTAAAAACCACACCAATAAGAAATGTAACAAGATCCCACTATTACTAAAGGTAAGTGAGAAAGATGTAAAGAATGGAATCTCGCATGCATATCAAAAGCTTAAGGGGTTCTACAAAGGATTTTTAAATCTAGGACCCAATTACATTCAAAATGCGAAGATGGAAGAATGGCTCATACGCGGGCACATTAGCGTGCATGAGACCAAATAAAGTAGAAGCTGAAGAAAAGTCTAACTTAAAAACTTCGCTGTAAACAAAAGTGCTTCCCGGGAGACAACCCAAATTGTTATTTAATTTTGTTATCGAGTCTCTCTTCCCAGACATTAATACGGCGTATCCGCTCCATACCATATGGCGTATTGATTGTCTGAACGTTATCAGTCTTTATTTTAATTGCACTTAAAAAATATTATTGTCAGATTTTGAATATGGCGTATTCACTAACATGATACGCCGTATCCAACAATCTGACTTGTAATTAGTTTGTTTTATTTAGTTTAAATTAACCGTAGGTATCAAGATAGGAATGCACTTGTTCTTCCTATATTTTATACAGGACCTCGAGAAAGAAATATCGACGAAGTTAGTAGAATGCATATTTTCTAGAATTCTATGTGTGTGCTGTTCGTGCTAGGATTCAGACGCTTTTTTAGCACACAATCTTGCTCATAAACGCAACTTGAGATGTCTACATGCAAATTCAGGGAGCTTTCTCATTCTTATTCTTATAATTCCGTATTGTATGTTTTATATATACAACGAGGACGTTGTTAATTCAAGTGGCGGGGATGGATTTTGAATGTTACTTGTCTATTTTCCCAATATAAGTTTAAATTATGCTCAAATTCAAAAAAATTTCAAGCATACTTTTGTGAAATTACTTGATACATAACCCGCACACAATAACCCTTGTTAGAATATTGTGAGGATTTAACCTTTCTGTTTCCAAATGTTTACCCAAATTCCACAAAATATGAGTGTGCCAGTGATGTTGTAGACTTATATAGAAAACTTGGCTTGGTATATTCACTCGAGACCAAGTAATGTGTCTATGGATTTAAGATAGAGTAACGTGTTTGAAAATTGGTATAATTTTAGGTTTACACCAAATCGCCTTCACATGTTGCTTTTAACTAATACACTGGTTAGTTAACTCACCCATTTAAACCTCTTTCCACTCTCTCTTTTAGGAGTGATGATCCACTCGAAAACCACGTGGAGCCAATCCTTTAGATGTTTACACAAACTTTTGTTACGTTACACCCTTTTTACACCTTAACCTACCCTGTTAGATTAAGTTTAATTTACAGTTGCTAGTTGCTTAAAGTGTAAAGTTTGTATTTTACAAGTCTTGTGTCATTTTCTATCTTTGGTGCGGTTGGAAATTTGCACATTGCAAATCGAAATGTAAATTAGTAGTCAAAGCTCATGTGATTTTACTACCATCATAATTATTGGTGAATCCGAAGACCAATGGACTATCGAAGAAATTATTCGGATAAAATTTTTTTTCTTTATTAAGCTCCGTGAGATGGTGAGCTACACCGAGTTTGAGAATAGTTAGCAAAAAGATGAAAAAAAATCGAAAAAATGAGAAAAAAAATAATAAAAAGAGAGAAAAAAAGAGTTTGAAGATAATCATTTTGCAATTAGCAAAGGAGTTACACGAAGGATCGATTATTCGTTGATACGTCTAAAAAATCAACGATGTAGAGTATTGTACAAAGTGGAAAATATCGCCACTTGCCTTGTAGAGTATGTAAAGTTTTGGGAAGATTGAGAAGTTGACCGTTACGGGAATGCCAACTTAGGTTGTTGTTTTTTATCTATGATCAAGACGTTGTAAATAGTTGTGTCTTTATCATGCAATGGTCGGAAATAAGTGTTCTAGCAACTTGCTATCTTAAGTATTATATCTATTTGTTTCTTGCATTTTTATTTATCTAACAATTTCACTTCCCTTTCCCCACTGATGATTAGCCGCTGTTTTTACGTGAACGAGGGATCATATGAACAAGCATGTATATCTCGGCGTTCCGAAAGGTTTGTTTTTGGTAATTTTTTTTTTTTTTTTTGGGCATGCCTTTGTACCTCGTTGGTTTATGAATTTTGGTGAAAGTTAACGGTTCCTACCCTATATCATTCTTCATCCTAACCGTTGGTTAAATTCGAATGGGGATGTGATCGAACACACATGTCTATCCTGGCGTTCCGGGTGTGTATGTGTGCTTCAGCTGCCTTGTTGGAGTGGTACTTCTGGTGAAAGATTGTAGCCTTTCCATACAAAAACCCATATTTACCTTTATAAACTTGTTACTCCTTAGCTTTAGTGGTGGAGATATGTATCCTTGCCAAGCTTATGATAGAATACTAGTCACGACCGAGCAATTGAGCGAATTAGTTACATGTTACCACATAGATTAGTTGAGTGATTTGAGTGTTTTCATCTTCCTATTTCGTGAGGTGTTTGGTTGTGTACTTGTAATAGATCAAATAAGTGCTTTAACGGAAAATATCCTTAGGGATACATTTTTATAAACTTCTAAAGGCTACTTGAGGACAAGTAGGATTCAAGTGGGGGGATATTTGATGACATCAAATAACGTCTATTTTATAGCATCATTTATCCCATGTTATTAACCCATTTTGTATAGTTATTGCAAAGAATTGTTACTTAATCGTTTATATTTGAGAATTGCAGTAATTATGGAGTAATTGGTGAAAGTTAGCAAAAGGCGCGCATTCTAGAGCTTAAATGAAGATATTTTGAAGATTACTATTCTGAAGACCAATACGCCGTATCCATCAAGGAAGATACGGCGTATCCGTGCCTGCACTCACCAAAGACCACTCAGGAATAAAGATCAATACGCCGTATCCAGAGGACTCAATACACCGTATTCAAGATATGGAATCAATATAATATTCTGGAAGATATCAAGCGTGGTCCCTACTCCAAGAAATCCCCAATACGCCGTATCCAACTCTTGGATATGCTGTATCCAACCGACTTCCAGACCCTATAAATACAAAATTCAAAAATGAGTTTTAAGTGTGCTAAATCATATTCTCGATACCTAAACCACAAAAGTCAATTTTCAAAGGAGAAAAAGAGCAGAAGAGGTCAAGCAACGTATTCAATTCCAAAGAAGACAACGTGTAATTCCATATACTTTATTAATCGTTTAGTTTTTGGTATCATTCGTTAACTCGGTTAGTTTACCTTGGCTAAATAATTACTCTTGTATTTATTATGATGTTTGAAGGCTAATACCTTCTGGTATTAGCCATTATTATAAAGATCTGAATGTTTGGTATTTGTTTATCTCAATTTCTTTATTTATCGTTGAGTGCTTGTTTATGTTTATCAATTTATACTCGTTTACGCGCTTTTGTATGCGACCTATCATTCAACTGGATCTAGTAAAGCGGATCAAGTAGATCTAGAGTCCGGGATAGCTCTCCATATTGTGATTTATACATCTAGAATCATAGTTACACAAATATTGTCCTTCTAAGTCTGTGACTAGGATACGCTTCGGGCTTAACTAGTTAATTGGATATTGCCAATGGTTTATTGATCATGTTGACTAGCAGGTGACCTAGCTAATTCAACAAGTAACGTTCTAATTCCATTGGATAGTTAGACAAGTAAACTACTAGTGTATAATTTCCATTAAGCGGTAAGTTGGTAAAGTCTCTATGAGCTAGGGTTTAACAAGATCACCATTGCTTTAATCCCTAAGATAGATTATAATCAACAAATAAGGATGCTTTATGCGGATGCTTTAATTGTGACAGAGTTATTGTGTCTAGGTCTTAGGATGATGTAACGCCTAAGTCTTAAGAATGACATGCCACCTCAAGAGAAGAAATCATTGCACTAAATAAACAAACCAATGTTTTAGTCAGATTAATAATGGTTAATACAGTTTTCTTATATAAGGTTCAACCACTCTTTTATCTTTTGTTAATTAGCTTGCGTAGGTAAAATTTCCTTGAATTGATTATAGACACCAACCAAACCATGCCAGTCTTTCAGGCTGAAAAGCTCCTTTTTCCTGTTTGAATTAGGATTTAGACTGACGTAGGTTTAACATAGGTTTAGAATAGAATAGAATTAACATAGATTAGATAACCAAGATATTAATGAAATTGATAGATTTAACCTCGCTTCAAGTGTTTGACACCCTACTTACCATGAAACTACTACCGATCGGGTACATTGCCCGTTAAAGTGTTGTTTTTGGATTAGTCGGCAAAATATAAATTTAAAACTTGAATCATCTTAAATATACCATACAACAACAGCACATCAAGTTTTTGGTGCCATTGCCAGGGAGTGAAAATTAATCTTGATTTTTATTTTGATATTTTGGTTTTTAACATTAGATTAGATCTAACCCGTAGGATTATTGTAATTTAGATTAGTGTATATTCTTGTATATTCTGTAATATTTGTATTTAATTGTTTGCTTGTATATATTTGTGTGTTTAATTGTTTGCGCATTTAAATTGTTTATTATAAATACACTGTATTGGTCGACAATTGAATATGGCATATCCACTTCCATCGGATATGGCGTATCCAGTTTTCTGTCTAATACATCGTATCCATTCCAACTGATTAATACGGCGTATCCACGACAATTGGATACGATGTATCGGTCATCTGATAAATTTTTTTTCCATACTTGAACTTAAGGCTTAAATTTTTTATATACCTTTCTCCGCTGGTTCTACTGATAATATTCTGGATATTTTTCAGTAAGAACGATAAAGGTTATTAAAGGAGAGTTCGAGAATATTAAGGATGTTAAGGTCGAAGTTGTTCTGCTCATTTACGATGCATCACTTGATATTTTCAACGATGAAGTCATTCGATTAAGCAAAATGGACGATGATTTATTCACATATGAAGTTAAAATTGATAACATCCCATGTGACTCAAAAATTGGATAATGACTTGGAACAAGAAGCTAATGATGATATAGGATATGATCCATCTGATGTTGCATTTATTGAATGGTTGAGATCAAAATTGTTCAACTATAAGACAATGGATTATTATACTATGAAAGCATTATGGATTTACTAGATCAGAGGAGATGATGAAGTAGAGCTCACTGATGAGGAATCTTCTGATAATGATGATGAAATTGCTGAAGTCTTTAGGATCGACACTAATATATTTGACTACGAGACACCTCTCTGTTTAGCATTTAATGAATTTAACTACCTTCTTAAGGTAGATCCGAAATTACTTACAAAGGATATTATAGGGTTTAAGACCTATGAAGATTACAAAGACGACTGGATCTATGAATGGAATAAGGATGTACCATGGGTAGATGAGAAACCATGGACTGACGCTAGAATTTAGACCAAACCCACACCAGTTAATCATACTTGCAAGCCTTTCAATTATAAGACTAGATGTTTAGAATGGCTAACATGTGGTTGGAAGGGTAATGGATACTGTAATGGAGGAAATTTACCCAGAGCTTACATAATTGGAAACCAACTCCATTATCAGGATTACGAGTGGTACAAAGCTTTGGAGGATTGTAAATTAAAGGACGAGGCTTTAAGAAACAAAGATATCATGGAAGGCTCTATTAAAAAAGATGATGAGTCACGTTACAAACAAAAGAGACAGTGGAATACTTATACAAACTACGATGATGCTTATGAGTTAAATCATAAACATAATAAGAGTGAAGAATTATGTGAAATTCAAGAGCAAGCGGTTTGCAATATAAGGAGATATATGATGATCAAATATTCGTTTAATGATGATGAAGAGTATATTGCTGTAAAAGAAGACGAATACGATGATATTACTGTTACAAGAAAAGAGGCATGCCGAGCTTACCAAGAAATCTTTTAGATTATGGACGAAGGATGGATGGTGACTAGAGCTGACAAATAAAGTAGAAGCTGAAGAAAAGTCTAACTTAAAGACTTTGCTATAAACAAAAGTGCTTCCCGGGAGACAACCCGGATAGTTATTTAATTTTGTTATCGAGTCTGTCTTCCCAGACATCAATACGACATATCTGCTCCATACCATATAACGTATTGATTGTCTGGACGTTATCAGTCTTTATTTTATTTTACTTTAAAAACATTATTGTCAGATTTTGAATACGGCATATTCACTAACATGATACGCCGTATCGAACTGTCTGACTCGTAATTAGTTCATTTAGTTTAGTTTAAATTAACCGTAGGTACCAAGATAGGAATGCACTTGTTCTTCCTATATTTTATACAGGACCTCAAGAAAGAAATATCAACGAAGTTGGTGGAATGCATATTTTCTAGAATTCTATGTGTGTGCTGTTCGTGCTAGGATTCAGATGCTTTTTCAGCACACAATCTTGCTCATAAACGCAACTTGGAGACTCTATCGAGCAAATATCAGGGGAGTTTCTCATTCTAATTCTTGTTAATTCCTGTATTTAATGTTTATATATACAACGAGGACGTTGTATAATTCAAGTGGGGGGATGGAATTAGAATGTTTACTTGTCTTATTTTTCACAATAAAAAGATTAAATTATGATCAAATTCAAAATTTTTTCAAGCATACTTTTGTGAAATTACTTGATACATAACCTGCACACAATAACCCTTGTTAGAATATTGTGAGGATTTAACCTTTCCGTTTCCAAATGTTTACCCAAATTCCATAAAAAAATGAGTGTTGTAGTTGTAGACTTTAGAACTTGGCTTGGTATATCACTCGAGACCACAGTTATGAGTAATATGGATTTAGATGGAGTAACTTGTTTAAAATGGTAAATTTTAGGATTACACCTAAATCGCATTTACATGTTGCTTATTAACTAACTACACCGGTTAGTTAACCTTCCGTTTAAACAACCCGTAGAGCAATCCCTTAGGATTTACACCATTATTTGTTTCGTTACACCCTTACACCTTAACCTACCCTATTAGATTAAGTTTAATTTTATAGTTCGAGGTGCTTAAAGTTATATTTGTATTTCCTGAGTCTTGTGTCATTTTCTATCTTTGGTGCGGTTTGAAATTTGCACATTGCAAATGGGAATGTATATTAGTAGTCAAAGCTCATGTAATTTTACTACTGCCTCAATTATTGGTGAATCCGAAGATGAAGGAACTATCGAAGAAATTATCCGGAATTATTATGATCGTGAAGATGGTAAAACTACACCGAGATTTGAAGTTAGTTAGCAACAAAAAAAATCAAAAAAATGAGAAAAATACAAAAAGAAAAAAGAAAGTTTGAAGACAATCGTTTCGCAATTACCGAAGGAATTACACGAAAGATCGATTATTCGTTGATACGTCTAAAAAATCAACGATGTAGAGTATTGTACAAAGTGGTAGATATTACCACTTACCTTGTAGAGTATGTAAAGTTTTTGTAAGATTGGGAAGTTGACCGTTACAGAAACGCCAACTTAGGTTGTTGTTTTTATCTATGATCAAGACGTTGTAAATAGTTGTGTCTTTATCATACAACGGTCGGGAAATATAAGTGTCTAGAAGTCGATGTAATCTTTTTTTTTTTAAGTCTTAATCTATTGTTTCATATTTTTATTAACAACAATTTTACTTTCCCTCTCACCTAATGATTACCGTTGTTTTTTTACGCGAACGGGATTCTAACGAACCATGCATGTCTATTATGCGTTCCGGGTGTGTATGCATGCCTTGTACTGTTGGTTTACGACGTTTGGTGAAAGTTAGAAGGTATCCTACCCTATAATCAATTTCCTTCATCCTAGACCGTATGTTAAATTCGAATTGGGATGTATCGAACACACAGTCTATCTCGCGTTCCGGGTGTGTAGTGTGCTTCAGCTGCCATGTTGGAATGTACTGTCGTGGTGAAAGATTGTCAGAATGAATCAAATCGGTACGCCTTTCCATACAAAAACCCATATTTACGTTAAAAACTGGTACAGCCATAGCTTTAAGTGGGTGGATAGGTGTATCCTTTTTTGGCCCCAAGCTTATGAATAGAATACTCTTTCACGACCGAATAATGAGCAAATTAGTTACAGTTTAACACATAGATTAGTTGAGTGATTTGAGTGTTTTTCATCTTCCTATTTCATGAGGTGTTTGGTTGTCTACTTGTAATAGATAAGTGCTTTAACGGAAAATATCCTTAGGGATACATTTTTATAAACTTCTAAAGGCTACTTGAGGACAAGTAGGATTCAAGTGGGGGATATTTGATGACATCAAATAACGTCTATTTTATAGCATCATTTATCCCATGTTATTAACCCATTTTGTATAGTTATTGCAAAGAATTATTACTTAATCGTTTATATTTGAGAATTGCAGTAATTATGGAGTAATTGGTGAAAGTTAGCAAAAGGCGCGCATTCTGGAGCTTAAATGAAGATATTTTGAAGATTACTATTCTGAAGACCAATACGCCGTATCCATCAAGGAAGATACGGCGTATCCATGCCTGCACTCACCAAAGACCACAGAGGAATAAAGATCAATACGCCGTATCCAGAGGACTCAATACGCTGTATTCAAGATATGGAATCAATATAATATTCTGGAAGATATCAAGCGTGGTTCCTACTCCAAGAAATCCCAAATACACCGTATCCAACTCATGGATACGCCATATCCAACCGACTTCCAGACCTTATAAATAGAAAACATAAAAATGATTTTTAAGTCTGCTAAATCATATTCTCGATACCTAAACAACAAAATTCGATTTTCAGAGGATAAAAAGAGCAAAAGAGGTCGAACAACGTATTCAATTCCATAGGAGACAACGTGTAATTCCATACACTTTAGTAATCGTTCAGTTTTTGGTATCATTCGTTAACTCGATTAGTTTACCTTGGCTAAATAATTACTCTTGTATTTATTATGACGTTTGAAGGCTAATACCTTCGGGTATTAGTCATTATTATGAAGATACGTTTGAGGTATTAGCCATTATTATGAAGATTTGAATGTTTGGTATTTGTTTATCTCGATTTCTTGATTTATCGTTGAGTGCTTGTTTATGTTTATCAATTTATACTTGTTTACACGCTTTTGTATGCGACCTATCATTCAACTGGATCTAGTGAAGCGGAATCAAGCAGATTAGAGTCCGGGATAGCCTCCTCATTATAAGTTATTTATACATCTAGAATCATAGTTACACAAATATTGTCCTTCTAAGTCTGTGTCTAGGATACGCTTCGGGCTTAACTAGTTAATTGGATATTGTTTAATGGTTTATTGATCGTGTTGACTAGCAGGTGACCTAGATAATTCAACAAGTAACGTTCTGATTTATTGGGATAGTTGGAATGTGACTACTTAGTGTATTTATAAATTGCTCATTAAAGCGGTTACGTCGGTTAAAGTCTCTTATGAGCTAGTGTTTAAACAGTCACCATTGCTTTAATCCCTAAGATAGATTATAATCAGCAAATAGGATGCTTTATGCGGATGCTTTAATTGTGGACAGAACTAATAGTTCTAGGTCTTTGGATGATGTAACGCGCTAAGTCTTAAGATGATATGCCACCTCAAGGAAGAAAATTATTTGCACTAAATAATAAACAAACCTAACATTCTAATCGGATTAATAATGGTTAAATAAGTTTTCTTATATGAAGGTTCTGATCGCTACTTTCATCTTTTAATAAAATTGCTTGTGTGGGTTAAAAGTGTCTTGAATGATTATAGACACCAAACCAATCCGTGCCAGTCTCTCAGGCTGAAAACCCCCTTTTCCCGTTAGAATTAGGATTTAAACTGACATAGGTTTAATATAGGTTTAGAATAGAATAAAATTAAGATAGATTAGATAACCAAGATATTAATTAAATTGATAGATTTAACCTCGCTTCAAGTGTTCGACACCCTACTTACCACGAAACTACTACCGATCGGGTACACTGCCCGTTAAAGTGTTGTTTTTTGTTTAGTCGGCAAAATATAAATTTAAAACTTGAATCATCTTAAATATACCATACAACGACAGCACATCAAGTTTTTGGCGCCGCTGCCGGGGAGTAAAAATTAATCTTGATTTTTATTTTGATATTTCGGTTTTTAACATTAGATTAGATCTAACCTGTAGGATTAGTGTAATTTAGATTAGTGTATATTCTTGTATTTTCTGTAATATTTGTATATTTGTATTTAATTGTTTGCTTGTATATATTTGTGTGTAATTGTTTGCGCATTTAATTGTTTATCTTAAATACACTGTTCTGGTCGACAGTTAAATACGGCGTATCCACTTCCATCGGATACGGCGTATCTAGTTTTCTGTCAATTATGAGGCGTTATTTATCCATCAGATTAATACGGCGTATCACTTCCATTGGATACGGCGTTATCGATAGTCTGGATCAAAAGCTGACAATATTGCATTTTCGTGCCAAATTTTACCCTTTCTTTTAGGACAAATCATACTGATTGTTTTTCCATGTTATCCAGGTAGTGCATGACAAGGTGTTCTACGATACGAACTATTTACATCTTACAAAGAACTGAACGAGAATTTACGATACCTCAAGAGGAGACTCTTCCATGACTCTAAGTCTGATGAATTGAGATTCACCTTATGTCAATCTACATTCTGACCAAGATACTCGGAGGAGAAGAAGCAGTAGCAATGCGGAAAATAATGGAGCAATACATGAGCAAGACCCAACGGACTATGGATGGGAGTTGCTAAGCCTAAAATTTGATATCAAAGAATCAATTTAAACGGAAAGGACAATTTCTTTAAGGTGCTTCGAGAAAACACATTTAGCGGTTTCGGATATATGAGGATGCATAATTGAACACATTGAGAAAGAGTTCTCGATAGTTGAATTCATTCCATTGTTCCTAACATAACTGTTGGATCAACTAATGCTCTGAGTTCTTCCCTTTATCCTTAAGGAGCCGCAAGTCGTTGGCTAAGAAACGAACCAACTGGTTCGATCAAAACTTGGGAAGATCTTAAAACTAAGTTTTTGAACAAATATTGTCCACGTGGTCGAACTACGAAGAAAATGGAGGAAATAAACAACTTTCAGCAAGAGTCAGGTGAAACCCTTTTTCAAGCATGGGAGCGCTTTAAAAAACTCTTGATGAAGTGTCCGTAACACTATTTGACTGAGATGCAGGAGGTGATTTTGTTCTACAATGGGTTGGATATTCCGACACGATAAATTCTTGACTCAAGAGGTATCATTCCAACTAAGACTGCTGAAGATGCTAAAAAGGTCGTCCAAGAAATGGCTGAATACTCTCAAAAATGGCATAATGAAACATCTAGAGGAAGAAGTACTGAGACTTCTGACGGACTAACTGCTATACAAGCACAACTGAACAATCTAGGATTGGAGATCAAGAAGGTGAATGAAAAAGTTTATGTTGCTCAAGTTGGATGTGAACAATGCAAAGGACCTGATTACACCAAAGATTGCCCACAAAAAGAAGAAGGGAAAACCCTAGAAGAAGTTTACTACACGTAATTTGGTGGACCTTTTCTAGGAGGGGGATATCGAGCAACAACTCTAGGGTACTATCAAAGGAACAACGTCAATCCTTCGTACCAAGAACGAAGGAAATCTATGGAAGGTACCCTGAGCAAATTCATGAGTGAATCAGCAAAGAGGCACAAAGAAAACTCTAACTTGATCAAAGAAATCTGAGCTTTGACAGATGCCGCCATACGGAACCAAGGAGCATCAATTAAAACATTGGAAATACAAATCAGGCAAATGAGTAAGGTACTACAGGAGAGAGGATTTGGAAGCCTACCAAGCTCAACTGAAACGAACCCGAGAGACCAAGTCAGGTCGATTTCAACCACTATTTAAACTGATTCACGCTCGATACGCCGTATTGGATCTACCCACTATGCCGTATCCACTAGACAGAACAGTACACTGTTGTACAAGTCAAGGCAAACGACGGTTCCTTTTCCAAGTCATTTGGATAATCATTACTGTGAAGAAGAAGAGGGGAACTATGGACCAAAATTCACGGAAGCTTATGGAGCATTCAATATCCATTAACACCTGCCCCGATAGGAGGAGAGAACCAGGGAGTTTCACTTTACGTTTGCTTTTATTAATGATGTTTGTTTTGACAATGCCCTTGTTGACTTAGGAGCTAGCGTTAGTGTTATGCCTCTCTCGACCTACCTTAATTTAGGATTAGGCGAATTAGCTCACACTAGGTTGATAGTGGAATTGGCAGATAGGATGGTGAAATATACAAAAGGGATAGCTGAAAACGTACTAGTAGAAATTGGTAAATTTACTTTCCCAGTAGACTTTATAATTCTTGATATCCCCGAGGATATCAAAGTGCCCTTGATCCTCGAAAGACCATTTTTCAAAGTGCCCTTTAAGAGTTGGGGAAGAAAATATTATTTTCAAAAGTGTTAAACCGACTAGTAGTGTAATTAAGAGGGTCTACATGCTAAGTTTGAGAGAAAGAATGGAACTTGATTTAGAAGCTAGGCTTATGGAAGAGACTTTGGTGTTAAATAGATCATTAGACCCTTTCTTGGAAGATTACATTAAATTAAATGATCTAAATGAACCATTCGAGCTTAGGAGAAATCAAGGAGATGATTTGATGCCCACCATTGAAGAAGGTGATGTAATTGAGGAATTTAGAACTAGGGATGAAGATCTTCGTTATTGAATTGATGATTCCTCTAGTTATTGTGACGATGAATTGAAAAGATTCCATATTGATTGTGCACACACTTAAAGTTTTCCATGCATGATAGGATTTGATTTTACACACGTCAACTTATACCCATTATTGTACGTCATTGTTGTAATGTCAAGAAAATTTCATATTTCAGTATGCATAAATAAGATGGTGTACAAAGGGGATAATGTTGTAGGAGCCTTAATAAATGTGCCTATCTTTGTTGGAACTTTCTCAGTTATGAATGATTTTGCAGTTTTAGAGGATATGGATGCTTATCGTGATAAAGGAATGGGTGATATTATTGTTGGCGAACCATTCTTAAGAGAAGTTGGAAGTAAAGCAAAACGTTTCGAAGGGATTATTACCCTTTACAATGGTGATGATGAAGTAACTTACCAAATGGTGCGATCACATCCGAAGTTTAAAAACTACACCAATGAGCAATGTAACTAGATCCCGCCCTTTTCGGTGGTTTAGTTAGAATGAGGTGTAAATGAAATCTCGTTATGCTTATCAAATAAGCTGCTAAAGGGGTTTTCTACAAAGGAGTTTTAAATCTAGGACCCAATTACATTCGAAATGCGAAGACGAAAGAATGGCTCACACGCGGACACATTAGCGTGCATGAGACCAAATAAAAGAAGCTGAAGAAAAGTCTAACTTAAAGACTTCGCTGTAAACAAAAGTGCTTTCCGGGAGACAACCCGGATTGTTATTTAATTTTGTTATCGAGTTTGTCTTCCCAGACGTCAATACGGCGTATCCGCTCCATACCATACGGCGTATTGATTGTCTGGACGTTATCAGTCTTTATTTTTATTGCACTTTAAAAACATTATTGTCAGATTTTGAATACGGCGTATTCACTAACCTGATACGCCGTATCCACCAGTCTGACCCGTAATTAATTTGTTTAGTTTAGTTTAAATTAACCGTAGGTACCAAGATAGGAATGCACTTGTTCTTCCTATATTTTCTACAGGACCTCGAGAAGGAAATATCGAGGAATATTGGTGGAGAATTTAAATTTCTGGAAATCTTAAAGTGTTGGAGTCTTGAAACTTCAAGGCGGCTGTTTAACACAATCTTGCTCATAAAAGCTACATGGAGAATCACTACCGAGCAAATATCAAGGGAGTGTCTCATTCTAATTCTTTTTAAATTCTCGTATTTAATGTTTTATATATATAACGAGGACGTTGTATAATTCAAGTAAGGGGATGGAATTAGAATGTTTACTTGTCCTATTTTTCACAATAAAAAACTTAAATTATGCTCAAATTCAAAAAAAAATTTAGCATTACTGTTTGTGAATATTACTTGGATAATAAACCCGCACATAATAACCCTTGTGTAGATATTGTGAGGATTAACCTTCTGTTTCCAAATGTTTACTAAAATTCACACAAATATGAGTGTGTCGGGATGTTGTAGAATTTAACTTGGCTTGATATATCACTCGTGACGATTAATAAGTAATATGTATTTAGATGGAGTAAACTTGTTTAAATTGGTAAATTTTAGGATTCACACCAAAATGCGCTTTACTGTTGCTTATTAACTAACTACACAGAGTTAGTTAAACCTTCTGTGTAAACCGTTTCCATCTCATCTGTTGGAGTGATGATCATTAGTACAACCCCGTAGAGCCAAATCCTTTAGAATTTACACCATCTATTTGTTTTTGTTACACCCTTACACCTTAACCTCCTACTGTTAGATTAGTTAATTAACAGTTGCTAGTTACTTAAAGTGTAAAGTTTGTATTTTACCAAAAGTCTTTTGTCATTTTGATTTTGGTGCAGTTGGAAATTTGCCACATTGCAAATGGGATTGTATATTAGTAGGTCAAATCTCATGTGATTTTTCTACCATATAATTATTGGGAAACCGAAGAACAAAGAAATTACCAAAGGAATTATCCAGATTTAGTTTGAATCGTAAAGTGGTGTAACTACACTGTAGATTTGAAGTGTTATTAGCAAAAAAAGGAAAATAATACAAAAAAAGAGGAAAAGAATGTTTGGAAGATAATCGTTTCGCAATTATCGAAGGAATTACACGAAGGATCGATTATTCGTTGATACGTCTAAAAATCAACGATGTAGAGTATTATACAAAGTGGAAGATATCGCCACTTGCCTTGTAGAGTATGTAAAGTTTTGGGAAGATTGGGAAGTTACCGTTAACGTGAACGTACTTTGGTTGTTGTTTTTTAATGTATTCAAGACGTGTAAATAGTTGTGTCTTTATCATAATAACGGTCGGAAATAAGTGTCTAGCAACTTGTATCTTAAGTCTTAATCTATTTGTTTCATATTTTTATTTAACAACAATTTACTTCCCTCTCATGTTGATTATATCCGCTCGTTTTTCTCGTGCGGATCGAGGATTCATACGAACATGCATGTCTATCCTGGCATTCCGGGTGTGTATGCATGCCTTGTACCTTGTTGGTTTACGATTTTTCATGAAAGTTAGAAGGTTCCTACCCTATATCATTTTTCATCCTAACCGTTGGTTAAATTAGTTTATGGATGTGATTTGAACAACATGTCTATCCCGGCATTCCGGTGTGTATGTGTGCTTCAGCTGCCTTGTTGGAGTGGTACTTCTGGTGAAAGATTGTAGAATGATCAAACCGTACGCCTTTCCATACAAAAACCCATATTTACCTTTATAAACTTGTTACTCCTTAGCTTTAGTGGTGGAGATGTGTATCCTTGCCAAGCTTATGATAGAATACTCGTCACGACCGAGCAATTGAGCGAATTAGTTACATGTTACCACATAGATTAGTTGAGTGATTTGAGTGTTTTCATCTTCCTATTTCGTGAGGTGTTTGGTTGTGTACTTGTAATAGATCAAATAAGTGCTTTAACGGAAAATATCCTTAGGGATACATTTTTATAAACTTCTAAAGGCTACTTGAGGACAAGTAGGATTCAAGTGGGGGGATATTTGATGACATCAAATAACGTCTATTTTATAGCATCATTTATCCCATGTTATTAACCCATTTTGTATAGTTATTGCAAAGAATTGTTACTTAATCGTTTATATTTAAGAATTGCAGTAATTATGGAGTAATTGGTGAAAGTTAGCAAAAGGCGCGCATTCTGGAGCTTAAATGAAGATATTTTGAAGATTACTATTCTGAAGACTAATACGTCATATCTATCAAGGAAGATATGGCGGATCCGTGCCTGCACTCACCAAAGACCACTCAGGAATAAAGATCAATACGCCATATCCAGAGGACTCAATACGCCGTATTCAAGATATGGAATCAATATAATATTCTGGAAGATATCAAGCATGGTCCCTACTCCAAGAAATCCCCAATACGTCGTATCCAACTCTTGGATACGCCGTACTCAACCGAAATACAAAATTCAAAAACAAGTTTTAAGTGTGCTAAATCATATTCTCGATACCTAAACCACAAAAGTCGAGCAACGTGTTTAATTCCATAGAAGACAACGTGTAATTCCATATACTTTAGTAATCATTCATATTTTGGTATCATTCATTAACTCGGTTAGTTTACCTTGGCTAAATAATTACTCTTGTATTTATTATGACATTTGAAGGCTAATACCTTAAGGTATTAGCCATTATTATAAAGATCTGAATGTTTGCTATTTGTTTATCTTGATTTCTTGATTTATCATTGAGTGCTTGTTTATGTTTATCAATTTACACATGTTTACGTACTTTTGTATGTGACCTATCATTCAACTGGATCTAGTGAAGTAGACCAAGTAGATCTAGAGTCTGGGATAGCTCTCCATATAGTGATTGATACATCTAGAATCATAGTTACACAAATATTGTCCTTCTAAGTCCGTGTCAAGGATACGCTTCGGGCTTAACTAGTTAATTGGATATTGCCAATGGTTTATTGATCGTGTTGACTAGCAGGTGACCTAGATAATTCAACAAGTAACGTTCTGATTCCATTGGATAGTTGGACAAGTGAACTACTAGTGTATAAATTGCCATTAAGCAGTAAGTGGGTAAAGTCTCTATGAGCTAGGGTTTAACAAGATCACCATTGCTTTAATCCCTAAGATAGATTATAATCAGCAAATAAGGATGCTTTATGCAGATGCTTTAATTGTGATAGAATTAATGTGTCTAGGTCTTAGGATGATGTAGCGCCTAAGTCTTAAGAATGATATGCCACCTCGAGAGAAGAAATCATTGCACTAAATAAACAAACCAACGTTCTAATCGGATTAATAATGGTTAATACAATGTTTTTACATAAGGTTCGACCTCTCTTTTATCTTTTGTTAATTAGCTTGCGTGGGTAAAAGTGCCTTAAATTGATTATAGACACCAACCAAAACGTGCCAATCTCTCATGCTGAAACCCCCCTTTTCCCATTAGAATTAGGATTTAGACTGACATTGGTTTAACATGGGTTTAGAATAGAATAGAATTAACATAGATTAGACAACCAAGATATTAATTAAATTGATAGATTTAACCTCGCTTCAAGTGCTCGACACCCTACTTACCACGAAACTACTACCGAT